>APFE031094679.1:4952-43034 GCA_000404065.3 Pinus taeda | reverse complement strand
TTTCTTTGTTAACTTTGACCATCTCATCAACAGTGGAATGAATTAGGATATTCAATAACTTTAATGCATCTTCAAGTCTGGCCATTTTTCTTCAATGTCACTTAAAAAACACAACTGAGGCACCAGTAACAGAAAAATAATATTGTACTCTTCCTACAAGATCTTGTAAGGGCTTGTCAAGTGGCAACAATGTCGCGAAAACTACAAGAAACATTTCTCGTCAAGCTACAATAAACATTGGTACAATTGGGCACATGGTAAATCAACAGTGCACATTTCGTTTCAAGAATGAACTGGAGCATAACATCACTCTTAAACTGGGATATGCCAATGCAAAAAATATATAAATGTGAAGATGAGTGCTGTCCTCAACTTCAAACTTCAGAGCATCTGACTGCTATGGAAATCATGCAAAATCTCTACAAGAAACAGCTCCAAAATCTCTACAAGAAACAACTCCAAAAATGACTTCCAAAAATGTCTTCAAAAATGCTTCAAATTCACTTCATAATGCTGATCACATCACCAAAAATAATAGCGAGCTAAACCTTTTACCTCTGAGAGAGGATTATTCAAGCAAGAAGTACAAGGACGTCTGTGGATGTGATGTTGATAGCAGTAGTGGGGCATCTGTTGATAGTGCTTCTGAGGCTCAATGGCGTTCGCCCACGGCCTACGCACACGCTGTGCTTGGATGTAAACACTGAAACCTGGACACTTCTTCCACAATGTCCAGTGGAGCTGATTCAGTATGTTACGCCCATCTCATGGCAAGGCAAGTTGTATTTATTAGAAAGTTATCCCGTGACACGTCGCTTTCCAGGTCGCTTTCCCTATCGCTGTGACGTACGCTGGCACTTGGACTTTGGAAGAAACGTGTGGGTGCAACAAGATGTGAACACCGTTTTTGGTCCAAGTTTCATGGGTTTACCTGTCTCGTGCTATCGCCAGAGTCTATGGACAATGGGATATATAGTATCGTCCAGGTCGGGAACACTGTACGCCCGAGTTGACGAGATCAAAAACCCTGAGTACCCCAATGGCTGTATTTACGCTATGGATGATGTGAGAAGCGGTTGGAAGAGGATCGAGCTGAAGAATGTGTACACGCAACAATTCAATACCAAATCGCAATCCCAAATTAGCAACTGTTTGCAAAAATCGCAACAAGAAGGTGCAGAGAATGTTAAATTTCAGAAGAGTGTGGGTAGCAATATCGTCGGGCAGGCAGTAGGAGTGAGAATGTCTACGCCAATAACCCCTGTGCAACATTCAGTGAAGCGCGATCTCAATCATAATCATGCTACTGTTCATTATGGTGATACCGAAATCAGAATGGGTTAGCCGCAACCACCTCTTCATACGAATCACATAATTTCGCAGTGCGGGGCTTCTCTTCATGAGTTCGGAGGTACGCCTACCAGTCGGGCTTCAAGATAAGAGCAATTTGGCCTCGGAAGGAAAATCAAAGCACCATCTTGAAAACGAAGGTTCCTTACGCAGAGTCCCCCTCTCAGACACCGATATTTCTTCCTCGGGAGACGGGATTTGAGCCTTCTCGTCTCCGTCTGCCGCCATTATTTACTAATAAAACACAATTCGTCGATCTATTTATGGAATCAAACCATAAGCGGGTTTAAATATTCGAACAAACCCAAATTTTAACATGCAAGAGCAGGTCAAACCCCCATTCCGTCCCCTGTAAGTTGTAAAGACTACCATGGATGCATCAAATCGAAGATCGATAAATCAAAAGAACAAAAACCTCGTATCTATTCCTCTGCCCAAGCACCGAGAACGTCTGAATACTCGGAAAAACCATAAATTTTCCTGTTCAGAATGTATGTTCCCTGTTCCGTTCGCTGTTGGTCGTAAGGAACGCCATGGAATCATCGAAGAATCAAAACAAAAATAAAAACAGGCTTAACTAATAAAAAATCGGCTAGGAACGGTGCCATTCCTGCGAAAATCATTTGAATTCGCCAAGTTTGGCGTGCGGAGAGGTTTCCCTGCAGATCTGAAACCAGAAGCCTCCACTTGTGCAAATATTTGGACAGGTGCAGATTCAAGGTTTGTAACTGCAAATATCTGGACAGGCGCAGATTCAAGATTTGTAACTGCAAATATCTGGACAGGCGCAGATTCAAGGTTTGTAACTGCAAATATCTGGACAGGCGCAGATTCAAGGTTTGTAACTGCAAATATCTAGACAGGCGCAGTTATCCCCAGTCTCAAGCAGTAACCCAAACGTTCACCATGTCTCAGGCGTTATGAGAGTATGGGACAGTCTCATGGAATGCAAAACGTTCACCATACCATGTCAGGCATGTCAGACATGACAGCGCTTATTCACAAAGAGCAGAAGGCAGGCAGAAAGCAGTGGACAGAGAGAGCGCAGGTAATGAAGGCTAGGCCAGCTCTAGTCAGCACTATTCAAGGCAACTCAGATCGGTTGTTCAGGGAAAACAGGCCACACATCATGGCTTTGATACCATGTTAAACAGACATGGACAGCGAGAAACAAATAGAAAGATAAAGCTTGCATTGCAATTTTTATTAACAATAGATGTACATTTATAGTACAATATGGTGACCATTGGGATTCACATCCCAAGGTCCCTTGGACTACTTAGTCTGTTCGGCTTCCACACTAACCCATTAGGATTAGGTGTCCAACAGAGCTGATGGGAAAACTAGCCAATTACAAAATGGGGGAACAACAAAAGAAGGAACCCATTAACGGTGAAGGGTCTAACAATGGAGAAGGTCGCCATGCACACACCAGCATGCCACCCGCACTTATAGAGCAAGTCATCTAAACCCATTATGCCATAATTCTTAGATGTGGCAACAACAAGCCAAATGGTGCTAATTGATCAAGATGAGCCCTTTGGGGTATAGTTGGAGGAGACTTTCACAGACTTTTGCAACCTCAAAATGAGAAACATGTTTAAGGGAGCTAAGAGGGCTATGATGTAGAACTAGGAGCTACAAAAGACATTGGGGAAAGTGATTCTCTCATGTTTTGATGGATTCTCAAATTGTTCAGCTACATCATGGGTTCAAATACTGGACACATATTTCTAGCTTCATTAGATGACAAAGACATATGCCATTAAGTTGGCTACTTTGCATTTGGATGGTGAGGCCCATGAATGGTGGTATGATGGGTAAGTGACTTTGGGTTATGCTAGCACTGTTGGAAAAAGTAACTATGATCGGTCTTCAATAATGTGATTGAGTCATTATGTAATGTACTTGTCAAAATAATTAAGAAAATAATTTTTATTATTGTAACAATGACTTATTAAAGCATGGGTTTCATGCTTGGGTCATCATTATATTAGTCAAAGTCCCCATTGTGGACTCCTAGGATTAATATTGAGTTTATAGAGTCATTGTACATTCGAAGAGACCCTTCTTAGGCTTTCAGATTATGTAAAAAGGTTTCATATCAAGCAAAATATGAATTATGTGTCCTTCACATCATGTCGGCCTAAGGAAGATCAAGTCGGCCTAAAGATCCTTACTCAACCCCCAAGAAGGCTATATATAGAAGGAAGTCAAAGTCATTTAGAGCACTCACTCTCTTAAGCAATTCGATATCTTTTGGGAAGTGCTGGGGATGCAAAGTCTGCTGCTGGAAGGAGGAAAGAAGGGTGAGTTTGGGGGAGTCTCTAGAGAAGAGGAAAATCGAAGTTTTGGTGCCTCTCTCAATGTTTCGTGGTCTGGTTTAGGAGATCGAAGTCTCCTAGGGTTTTGCTGCTGTCGTAAGCTGCATGTTGGTGGGATTTGCTGCATAGTTGAAGTTGCTGGAAAGGGTCAAAGATCTTGGAGGCTAACATGGTGTGGAGGGAAGGTCTAGTCTTGGTCTAGGGTGAAGAGTCTCAATGAATACTATTAAAAGGAAGAATTACTTTGACTGGGTTTTCCCCTCGAGGGGGGTTTCGCCTTGGGATGTGCCTATATTTTGTCTCTTGTTTTTTGATCTTCATGTATGTATAATTGCTTGATGAAAGATAAGATAATAAAGAAGTAAAAGAAGCCAACACACTCACAAGTAATTATCAAGATCGGAGAATCAAACCCTAATATAATATCTTTGATTTTCCAACAAGCATAACCACATACGATGAGTTTACAGAAGCTCATTGAATGTTTTGAGAAGAAATACTTAGATATTCACTTCAGAGAGCTGGAACAGCTCAAGCAGACTGGCAGTCTGGAGTCATATATCTCAGAGTTTCAGAGGCTATTAGTGATGGTCACCAATATATCTGATGCTTGGTTGGTGATGTTGTTTGTTGAGGGGCTATCTAAGCCTCTGCGAGGTTGGGTTATGGCTTATAGGCCTACCACTCTACAGGATGTAGTTAGTAGAACCAGAGACATGCAAAATGTTGTTCGTAAGAGGAAGTTTCCTCCTAAACTGTTGATTTGGGGTAGCATCGGATGTGCTCTAACCATGAAAATTGGTGGAGAAGCTAAAGCACATGAGATCTCCAATACTCATAAATGGTTTGGGCAGATTCTAATCAGTTTAGGAGATATTAAAATAATTAATATTTTTAATGGAGTTCCTAAGTCTAAACTTTGGAGAAATAAAATGTTAATGGGTATTAATATAAAACAGCATTAGAAGGTTCCAAAAGTCATGGATCAAGCCAAATCTAATCTTAATCGTTGATTAGAGATTTAATCTCGACCATTGAAGAACCAACAGGAAAATTATAAGAAGAAGCTTGAGGGTCAGTTGGAGAATACACAAAGGGAGACCAGTCAGTTCAATTTCTGGAGCGGGGTTAGTTGAGAAATTCGAACTAGTGGTCTAGAGAGCAGCAGGAGGCAGCAAGTACGGAACAGAGAGTCGAGAACATCACTAGGGGAACAATGCAAAGGTTGGAGAGGCAAACGCAGAGGCTACAGACTATGCAATCACTGGAGGGCCTGCGTGGGTGACGCAGAGAGGCCGAGCGTTGACGCAGAGGTCAGCCAGGCTGACGCAAGGACTGGGGGAAGTGCTGAAGAATTTTATCTCTATTGGGTAAGCCAATTTGGCACCCAATTGTATTGAAGAATTGCTGAATAATAAAATCCTCCCTTGCTGCATCGGTTTTCCCACATTGGGTTTTTCCGGGGACTGATTGTCCAAAATATTTGTGTCGATGTGTTAATTCTTGTGCATGTGTTTGTTTTTGTATTATGATGTGATATATGCAACATAATTTATTTTAATGTTTACTAAAGGATTTTCATAAATAACTTATCGAGAAATAAGTAGGTAAAATAAATCAATTGTTGTAGCGATAGAATTTTCAAATGGTATCAGAGCAAGTAATCAAAGACAGGAAAGGAAAATCAATTATGGGTCGAGACCATGATGCAGAGGCATCTACGTCAGGAGACTTGCACATATTTTTAGAAAATTGCACAAGAGAAAGTGATTTCGATTTCTCTATGTTGGCTTCCAGGCTGGAAGAAGAAGTGGCATGTGTGACTAGCTCTGCATCATCAGAGGTATGGTATATAGATAGTGGGGCCTCTTGGCATATGACGGGAATCTGGGAATGTTTCTCAGATTATCGGGAGGAGAAGATGAACTTTCAGATCACCATGGGGACCAAGGCAAAATGTACTCTAGTAGGGAGTGGTATCATATTTTTTCAAACAGAAACGAGAGAGCAGTTCCGTGCTACTAATGTGCTGCATGTACCAGGATTGGGGATGAACTTACTTTTTGTGTCGTAACTTCAAGGCAAAGACTATGATGTTTTCTTCAGTAAGGAGAAAGTATACGTCAAACACCCGAGCTAGAAAAAGAAAGTGCAGATCGGAATCAAAAGTAACAGGTTGTACAAACTACAACTAGAATCAACAATGGTACTAACGACACTAATGGCACAGAAGAATGGGACATGTGCACCTTGGGGCTCTGAGAATTCTTAGGAGCACTGTAACAGGAGTTCCAGATCTTAGTACGGAACAAGATGATGTATGCAGAGGATGTGCTCTAGGAAAGTATGCCAAGGCAGCGTTTCCTAGAAGTAAAAATAGGGCCAAGAGTGTACTAGGATTGATACACTCGGATATCTGCGGACCCATGTCCATTGAAGCTCTTAGTGATGCCGAGTACTTCCTTACCTTCATTGATGACCACTCAAGGAAAACTTGGATTTATTTTCTGAAAACCAAGGACGAGGTTTTCTGTCGATTCAAAGAGTTCAAGGCTCTGGTGGAGAATCTTATTGGGAAGAAAATAAAAGTTGTGCACTCAGATAATGGTGGAGAGTATGTCGATAAGGACTTCACTGATTTTTGCGCTAAGGAGGGCATCAGAAGAGAGTGGACAACTCTGTACAATCCGGAGCGGAATGGAGTAGTAGAAACAAAGAACAGGACTATTGTAGAAGCGGCTAGGGCCATGATGTATGATCAGGATATGCCAAAATTCCTGTGGGCAGAAGCATACAACACAACAGTCTATGTTCAGAATAGAACTCCTCATCGGGCATTGGGAAAGATTACTCCAGAGAAAGTCTTCACAGGGAAGACACCTGAAGTTAGTCATTTCAGGATATTTGGGAGCTTAGCATATTGCCGCATATTCGAGGAAAAGAGGAAGAAGTTGGATCAAACTGCAGAGAAAGGATATCTAGTGGGATATAGTGAGAACGCTAAGGCATACCGAATCTATCTTCCAGGGAGCAGGAAGGTAGTAGTTTGACAAGATGTGAAGTTCATGGAAGACAGAGCTTTAAGAAAATCTCGAGAAATGCCTTCCGAGGAGCAGTGAAAAGAGGAACCATTGGTCAAACCTCTTCAACCAACAGAAGAAAATAATTCTTTCTCGGTCAGGAAGAATCATAGAATGAGGAGCTAACAAAAGCACCTGCTGGTAGAGGAGGAACGAGTAGGGAACTTCGTCATATTCTGCGAGATGTAGAGGACTTCATCGGTGCACCAAGGAACAATAAGAGGGAGCGAAAATAGCCAGATAGATATCAGGTATTAGCAACTCAGGAGGGGGAGCTTGCTAGTTTTCAGGAAGCAACTCAACATTAGGTTTGGTTGGATGCGATGGTAGAGGAGTATAGCTCCATAATGGTTAACGATGTCTGGGAGGTAGTGCCAA
Source organism: Pinus taeda (assembly GCA_000404065.3). Lineage (NCBI taxonomy): Eukaryota > Viridiplantae > Streptophyta > Pinopsida > Pinales > Pinaceae > Pinus > Pinus taeda. Next base: position 35,902 of record APFE031094679.1, on the reverse strand, counting down.
GGTCTCATGATAGATCAATGGTAGGTTCGAGATGGATATACAAGATTAAATACGCTGTAGGCGGCAGTGTTGAGAAATACAAAGCCAGGTTTGTGGCTAAGGGGTATGCTCAAAAGGAAGGAATTGACTATGAAGAAACCTTTGCCCCGGTAGCCAGGTATACATTTATTAGAACTGTGATATCTCTTGCAGCACAGATGGGGTGGGAGATTCATCAGATGGATGTCAAAATGATATTTCTGAATGGTGTGATAGAAGAAGAGGTATACATTGAACAACCAAAGGGCTTTGAGATGCATGAGAAGAAGTCTCATGTATGCAGATTGAAGAAAGCTTTGTATGGGTTGAAACAGACACCTAGAATGTGGTATGGGTGAATCAATGGATACTTGCAGAAAATGGGATTTGTCAAGAGGCGCAGATCCAAATCTCTACTATTTGGTTGTAGAGAATGAGCCTCTAATCTTAGTATTATATGTGGATGATCTCTTCCTGACAGGATCATCCAGGCTCATAGGGGACTGCAAGAAGAATCTAGCCATGGAGTTTGACATGAAGGATTTGGGACGAATGCATTATTTCCTATGGTTGGAAGTGTGGTAGCAAAAGGGGGAGATCTTCCTTGGGCAAGGGAGATATGCTACAAAAATCCTGAAGAGATTCAGGATGGAGGACTGTAGACCCCATGGCTACTCCAATGATAACCAACTGGAAGAAGATTGATGCATCAGAAGACAAAGATGTTAATCCCTCCTCATACAGGCAGCTCATAGGGTCCCTGATGTATTTGGTCAATACCAAGCCAGACATTTGCTATGCTGTCAACACCCTCAATCAGTTCATGGTGGAGTCGAAGAGGGCGCACTGGGCAACAACCAAACATGTTCTCAAGTATTTACATGGAACAGTCGATTATGGACTCTTGTACACTAGGGGTAAGGATATCAGATTGAGTGGGTTTACTGATGTAGATTGGGCAGGAAGTTTAGTGGATCAGAAAAATACCTCTAGGTACTGTTTCAACATTGGATTAGGAATGACCTCTTGGTGCAGTAGGAAACATAAATCCGTGGCTCTGAGCTCAGCTGAGGCTAGCCACAAGCACAACTTCGTGCGAGGCCATATGGCTTAGAAAACTGCTTGTGAACCTATTCAAAAGAAAGATGGAGGCGACCAGGATCATGTGTGATAATCAGAGTTGCATCAAGCTCTCTGAGAATCCAATGTTTCATGATCGGTCAAAGCATATTGATATCCAATGTCACTTTGTCAGAGACTGTGTCCAATGAGGCGCTATACAGTTGAGCTACACTCCTACGGGAAAATAGGTGGCAAACATCCTTACCAAGGCCCTTGGAAGAACCAAGTTTGATTATTTCAGGGAGAAGATGGGGATAATAAAGAATCCATTTCAGTAGCAGAAATGGGTATGATGTTGCAGTCAGCAATATCACGATGCAACATGATGACAAGGAGTTTGCAGTGCCATTACGTAATGTCATTTGCCACGTATGCAAGTCCCATTACACCTTGAGAAATCTTTAGAATCTGACACATGGATATTGTTCCTCTCATTTTGCTAATCATTTTTTACGTATGCATGCATCATTCTATGCAACATTGCCCTTGTTTTGCCCCTTGGAAACCTGTTTTACCTATTAACCAAGTTTGAACAAGCTATAAATAGCCAATGCCACCTCTGATTGGAAAATTGGAACATTGCATGGACTTCTCTCATCAAGTTGAGCAATTTGAGACCAAGTTGATTTTTTAACCACCATGACCACTTTGCATTGGGAACCATGTGCTACCTTGGAAACGTGAAAATTTGTCAATATGTGATTGCCATGAATGAGAGTTGTCTAAGGAATACTTCACCAAAACCAAGGCCACCTACAGACTTTATATACTCTAGTCATCTGGTAAGACATAGGTGCAGCTTGATGCAGGTTGGACTGGCCCATACATCGGTGATCACCCCTACACAAGCAGACTCCCATAAAACCATAAGTCCTTGAGTAGATTCACCTAAGGCCCTCCAATCCTATATGGGATGAAAGAACCTGAAATGAACTACAAGGGACGAAACTAGGATGCTTAATACAAAGCCTCACATGGTTGTTACAACACCTTGACTTGTGACCTTGGGCTTACAATGGTGGTGATATATACTGCAAAAGTTTTTGTATGTACCCCTGCTGACATGAGAGGTAACATGTCCAACCAAAAATTGAAAGTGCCTTTCCATCATGATCTTCTTTTCTTATTATATGTCCAAAGTGTATTTGATGAACGATGAGTAGATCAAATGTGACAGGTATCTAAAACACCTCAAATCCTCAAAGCTAATAAATTTCTCATGAATTTTATGAGACAGAAACTTGCATAACTGAATCTTGTCAAATGAATTATTTTATGAGCAAACCCTAGAATTGTTCCATTAGCATATTTATCATCTTCATACCCCGAAATATACATGTCATGTATATCATTTCTCTTATTGACTCCTTAAACAAGGGAGAGTTTATACCCTCGGGGAAAATTCCTGATACTAAGTCAACCTTTTGGTTTGCTGATAACAAATGAAAATGGTCTTCCAATTCCTCTTCTTTTAACCGTTTTATACCATCTAATAATGACAATAACTCTATTATGGCGTTTGTTGATAACGAGAAAATTACATGCAAATTAGTTTGATTTTTTATAACTCTGCCAACTGGATCATAGAATTCGAAATAGGTGTGAATGAATTTTGGAAAGGAAAAGTTGTTGAGATGATGACTTGGGCTAATCCACGTGCCCAGACATGAAATTCCCCCGCATGGTCTCTAAATACTGACATGGTTAGGTTTCGAATCACTTCTGAAGTTTTATTTCATAAAATAGTTTCAAAGATATCTCTATCCTTATCAACTAAATGCTTCAACTTAGAGTTTCCGAAACGGACTTGGTATCCTGTACTTTCTTCCTGGGTACCATTATTCTATTAGCTGATTTGAGGAATAAACCCTTTAACACGATTATTATGAAAATTTAGTCAAGGGTCCGCGAAGGTACCTGTGATGATCAGTGCATGAATATCAACTGCAGAAACTACATTTCAAACCCAACGTCGACTATAATATATTATTGGCAATTTTGTTTATAATATATTATTTAATCAACCACACAAAAAATCCACTTGTCATCTTCATATTTGTTTCAAATAATGTGTACCCGTTTATTTATGATATCAACTAGCACCTAACAGACTGGCGAAAGTTGACATGACCCAATCCCGGAAGCAATTTTCAGGACCTTTGAAGGATGGTTTCTCAAAATGAAAATTTGGCCTGAAACTAGTCATTATCTGACACAGGCAATAGGTGGAATAGGTGGTTTAACTACTTCATGAGCCGTTTCAAGTTCAATTTCTTACTGACTATTTCTACGTTCATCCTTTTGAATTAATCTTCTAATCTCCAAATGCTATTGGGGGAAAGATTGATTGAACTCATGTTCAAAGTTCAAACATAACCGTTGAATATTATATTGCTTGTTATTCTATTGTTTTAAATACATGGTAGGATAGCTAAAGAGTACAAGAGGAGCATCTTACCTGTTGGGTCATTTTCATAGAGCAAGTTGTGCTTCTGCAAACAAATGATGAGTGATTTCAGGCATAACTGATTATCCAATTTACAGGAGAAGGCATACTCAAGAGAGGGAGGGGAGTCGTTGGAAATTGCCAGAGAAAAAGCCAAAGCTCTGGAAGAAACATACTTTACAGAAGAGGACTAAGTTACGATCGTTGTATAACATAATATTATTAGAAAATGCTTTATATTTTTGTACTCAGTAAACACTCTGGGCAATATCTCATTGCCATTCTTGCTTCAATTTTTATCTTTACCTGATTATTACATTTCCCTGATGCTGTTGTTAAGATGCAATTTAGCTTCAAGTTCAATATTTGAGAATTTAAGGGAATGCCTCCATGGTATGAAATGTATGTGATGACATTATCTTTAAAAGTACATATGGTTCTCATATTTATATATAAGGGAGTGGATACACGTGGGTTTTTATAATTTGTATCTGTACATAGGATATATAAATTATTAAATGTTAAGGGTTTGAACTGAATTATTTTTGACAATGTTATAAGATACAGAGTGAAAATTGTTTCATCTCTATATTTTTTTAAAAGATCTATTTTTTCCCTCCAATCTTTAGAAACCCTCTCCCCATAAATGATGCACTCATGCCCCTTCTTAGAGTGCATGTCTTTAACAAGACAGCTTCGGAACTTGTGGGAGGATATTCTAAGGCCTTTTAATATAATAAATTCTTCATTATGGTTTAGTTCCTATATAGAATTTTGATGTATGCCAGGATCTTCTAAGGCTTTAAGTAGAATGAATTGTACCGTTTTGGTTTAACGGTTGGAATTTTCCACAAGCAATGGCACATAATAGAAAGAAGAAAAGAGAAAAAAATATACTTCGATAATCTTATTCAATGGTGTAAGGTCGTAATACATAGGTGAGAGACGCGTTCTGTAAGTTATGTAATGCCCAATTCCTAACTCGTTAACTAATGATATATCTTGATCTATGACGTGAATTATGACCTCACCAGTACTTTATATAAGAAAGTGATATTATGACAATTGTACACCAAGTATATTAATAAACTCAAAGATATGACCATCGTGAACATTTTCATTAACACCCTCCCATAATGGTCATGGTTAACATAATTGCTAGGAACTTGACCTAGAAGAAAACAATCTATCTGGTCCAAGCACGCTGTAAAGAGTGTATGCAACCCGCTTTTAAGTAGTGTCGGAAATTAGCAACTGGAAATGAACAACACAACATGAAGTCATAATCACTGATGTAGAACAAGTTTTGTCACCAACTATTTGTGTAACCATTGATTCAGTAGCCAAAATAGAGTCGTGGTTGGCTTAAGAACTAAAACCCTCTACCATTGATGCAAAGTCTGGTTTGTCCATTGAACTTGTATCTTCCGCACCTGGTAGCATGAGAAACCGATGTTCTTGTTTTGTTTCACTATATAAACACCATCCTACTTTACTCGAAGTTACTTTGCCTCCCTAAGGGTTTTCTTCTCATGACCATTTTCGTCCAACGAATAAAGAAAAAGACATATGTTACTTGCCTTCTCTTTTTTGTATTCCACTTGGCCACTCTTCTCTCACTTACGGAAGCTTCTCCAACTGTATATCTAGAGTTTTATAGTATCACTTTGGCCTTTTTTCCTATTTTCTGCCCTCCAAATCATAGTCACTTTCTATCTGTTTTGGATCATTTTTAGATATGCCATAGCTGAATTCTCATTATACATCAACTCAGCGGTGCTGTTATTTCTGTTGCACCTTTCTATCATGCAAAGTCGTTGATTATCCAGTGGCATCACACCATTATCAACAGGCCTCAACTCAGATTTCTGATTTGAAATGCATTAAAACATCCTGGCATTCTCATCAAGTACACCATCTGTATCGTATATCAATTTGTTAGTAGCAATGTCTGCTGTCGTAATAAGGCTTATGTTGTTCACTATGCCTAATAAACATTAGCTTCATGCAGATTGCATCCAATTTTATGTTTTCTTCTCTTGGAATCAAAGCATATGCAGTAGAACCAAAAGCTTTAAAATCCCTGGCATGAAGATTTTTTCTAGACTAAGTCTCTTCTAGAGTATCTGAAATGCTTTCGTGGAATATATGTTTAGCAATAGTATATCGCTTCTGCTTGGTGTCATTTTGGTACTACTTTATGCTCCAACATGCATTTGGCCATCTCCATCACTGTGCAACTCCATTTTCTTGAGGAGTGTAAGATGTGGTAAACTAACATTGAATTCCTTTGCTTACAGAATTCAACAAGCTTGTTAGATTAAAACGCATCTCCGTTACGTATTCATAGAATCTTGATGCATTTATTGGATTCCATTTCAACAACAGCATTGAAATTTATAAATTCAGCAAAAACGTCTAAGTTTTTTTCGGAAAAGATACCCACATCTTCCTAGAAAATTCATCAACAATCAAATATTTGACAACATATAGCAGTTTGCACCAATATGAGAGCTGCCTTTTCCCTCCAAGCTCGCCCTCCTTATATCTGAATCAAATATTTTGTGGAAGACAAGCTTCACATATCTCCTCTTGCTTCTAGATCTCTAGGTAGCAAACACTTTTTTGTCCTTTTTTCAGCAAGGAAAGATATGAAAAAGTCACATGATCACACATTTGATGCCAAATAGTAATCCTGTTTCCACTGTTTTTCCAGAACTTTAGCGTACAAATCTTTTAATGAAAAACAGAAATGCGATTTGTTTGACTATAAGTTTCCTGGATCTTAACCTTAGTGAATTTTCAGTCTTGGGGTTGTTATGAAATGTGGAACAAAAGAAAGTTAGAAAGTAAGCAACATTTCAATCTATAACAACCCAATCATCTAAGCAATCCGAGGAGAAAATATATGTAAGTGACTTGGTATGTTTTAGCCCTCTATGGCAATCTTATTATGCATAAATTAATATGAAAACCCACTTTTACAATAGTAATAACAACAGTAAAACAACCCAACTTCTTCAATTATGATGTTAAATCACTTGACATAATTTCCCCGCACTTATGTCAAATAAACAAGACATTAATAGCTCTAAATAATAATTCATGAAGAACATAGATGGCTGAAAATCAAATCTGCGATTTGTTGAAGAATGTAACTAGGTCTGGTTTTCATAATTATATTTGAATGATAATGAAATGTATTTATCAAAAGAAAGGAAAAAAATTATTGTTATTGTTATGACTTATTAAAGCATGAGTTTCATGCTTGGGTCATCATGTTTCAAGTCAAAGTCCCATTGAGGACTTTTAGGTTTTGTCTTGAGTCATTAGTCATTGTCCATTTAAAGAGACCCTTCTTGGGCTTTTGAATCATGTAAAAAGAATTAATATTGAGTAAAATAAGTCATTTTTTACCTCCACACCAAGTCAGCCCTTACTTGATCGAGTCAGCCTACATGAGGATAATTCGACCTCCAGAACAGAGTATATATACAAGCAGTTTAATTCATTTGGAAGACACACTCTCACAAGTTCGATATCCAGGAATAGGAAGCATAAAAAGTACTAAGTTACAGAAGAAGGAGAAGATTTGTTGGAGAAGTAAAAGCAAAGTTTTCTGGGTTACCTCTATCTCACACGTGGATTTACTGGGCTATTTATTGGGTCAAAATTCTGCTGCTGGGAAGGTCGAAATTTTGGATTCTCCCAGGTCGAAATTACCGCTGGGTTGAAGTTCAGTTGCTGGGGAAGTCAAAATTCCACTGCTACAAGATTGACGTGCTAGGTCGAAGTTGTTGCTGGAGGGTTATCATTTGAAGAAGAAGGGAAGGGTTGAGTTGGTGATTGGAGGAAGTTTGTGTCTAGGTTAAGAAATCTTGGATCATCTCTTGAAACTATTAAGGGAAGAGTTGTTGACTAGGTTTTCCCCTAGATAAGGGTTTTTCCTTTGCTGTTTGCCTACATTTGGTGTCTGTGATCTTCGTGTTATTGTTTTGGTAATTGCTTGATGAACTAAAGTAAAAGAAGAACATAAGAAACATAAGAATATCACAGGTAATTATCAATATAAAGGAAATCTTTCCGCCTTTCTGATTTTCTAACATGGTATCAGAGCTAAGGTAAAGAAGAAGGAAAAAAGAAACTTGAAGATCTATTGAAAGGAGAATAAGGAGTTTTAAGAAGTTTGAATAAAGGGTCATCAAGGAAAAGGATCATATAAGAAGTCAAGCCTATCATCTTCAAGAACAATGTCTAACTCAATGAAGGGAGAAAACAAATTAGGAGCATCCAATTATAGGGCATGGAAAAACATGATATATCTCATCCTCGAGAAGAATAAAGTCTTGGATCTAGTCAAAGGAAAAGTAAAGAAGCTTAAAAGTGAGTCAAGTGATGCAAAAAAGACAAAGTTCAGAGAAATAAAGATACTGGCCATGACTCTGATGGTGGATGGAATAAAGGATAACCTCATCCCATATATATCCAACATAGATTCTAGTCAAGAGATGTATGAGGCATTATCCAAATTATTCACAATCAAGAATCTTGGTCAAATAACAAGTCTTAAGAATAAAATGAGATCAATAAAGATGACAAAGGAAGACACTGTGGCATCCTTCTTTGTAAGAATAGCTAGAATTAGAGATAAACTCTAGGCAATCGATGAGATAGTACCTAAAAAAGAGCTTGTAATCACTGCACTTCTAGGATTACTAGCATCATGGAGTACCTTTTCTTTAGGTCTCAACAGTTGGAAGGAAACTCTTACATTCGAACAATTATGGAATGCATGCAGTCAAGAAGAAGTCATAATTTCATTAGTGAGCAACAAAGAGAATGAAGAGGAGAAAGTTTCAAATGCCTATTCCACTCATCACAAGAACAAAGGAATCTTCAAGAAGTCTAAAGGGCCTAGAAGGAAGATAAACTTATCCAAAACCAAATGCTACAATTGTCACAAGATGGGTCACTATAGAAGCGATTGTGTTGAGAATATGAGGAATAGAAAGAGAAATAGGGATCAAGCAAATGTTGCCGAAGAAGGATCTTCAAAGAAGAACAATCTGAAGAATAAAAAATAAATGACTTATACAACTAAGTCCCTAAGTTTTTGAATTGTTTTTTATTTTGATTTTTAGTAGTTATAGGTTTAACATGCTTTGGAAAAACATTGTTGAATTGTTTTGTTAAAGTTATAGGTATCCCTCAAGATTGGATTAGGAGGGAGCCATCATTGTTTTTCCAAACATAAGTATCTTACTCGTATTATCTTTCATATTTGGTTTTCCTTTTCTTATCTAGATGTGTTTATACTAGATGTTAATAGCATTTCTTTTGTATTTTCCTTGTTTATTGCTGATATGTTCAAAGGCTATGGAGAAGATCTCATAAAGCAAAGCATTGGAATTGATGTCCTATAAGGTTTGTCTAGAAAACAACTCAAAGGTATGTTTTAGATCATAAGTTGTGTTCTCTTCAAGGTAAAGGTACATTTATTCACTCTAAATGAATATGCTTTACATTACTAACAAGTGCTATGTCTAGGACCTTTGAATCATAAAGATGATTGTTTGGGTAATTAATCATTAGATTGAATCTACCCTCATTAAAACATAATGTTTGTGGAACCCTTAAAGGTTCTTTGTAAAACCCTAACCTAAGGGTATGTCAATGCTAATGTGAAATCCCTAGTCTTCTTAGGGTTACTGATGAAATCTAGAAGATACTATTCTTTTGATGTTTGGGGTTTTGATGGTAATGTCATGTTTAGAGTCTTAATATTGTTATGGAAACCCTAGTCCTTTAGGGTCGTGTATTCCTAGACCTTAAGGTTTTGGTAAACTAGGGTTTATGAGCAAAACCCTTATGTATCGAGAATAGCTCCTAGGAATGAAACCCTGGGTGTAAGTTTGTCCGTCTAATCAAAGCCCTAGTCCAATCAAGATCGTTATATGTATGAATTTAAATGTATTAATATTGTGTCTTAGGCTTACCTAATGGATTTTGATATGCTAGTGCATGATTATGAAATCCTAGATATGTATTTGTGCTAACCTATTTGTTGATAAGTTCTAGGGTTTGTAACTAAGCCCTAGTAGAAGTTTGATAAAATCTAGGGTTTACAACAAACCCTAGTAGAAATTGGTCATTTAGTTGAAAACTTTGATTATGTTGTGATTGGTTTTAATTGTTGACATTTAAGGTTTAGTATCTCAAAGATGGAATCTAGGGTTTGCATTAAATCCTAGTAGAAGTCTAACATATGAATTCTAAAGTTGTTGGATGCATTGTAGAACTATACTTGTTTGAATTGCTTCTAGGGTTTGCAATATATTATAGTAGAGTATGTCATATCTCTAGAAGAAATATTGAGACCCTAGATATAATGAAGATTGTTATCTTGATTGAGTTGCTCAAAGTCTTGATGATGAAATCTAGGGTTTATGACAAAACCCTAGAAAGAAGTTGAAGTATAAAAATATGTGTCTCTTGTTGATTATGAACCTAACTAAGTTTAGGTATTTGATGTCTAAAGTCCAATGTTTCCATTATTATATGATTATGATATAGTTAAGTTAATGCTTCTATATATATAGTTGGTTGTACTTGCTATCTATGTTGTGCAAGTACATAATCTTGAAGATGCTGAAGATATTCGTAAGTAAAGTTGATTTAATTGATAAGCATGATAAAGGAAGTTATATGAATGATGATGATAAAGATGGCTTTGATAAGAAGGATGGAAGCCATGAAAGATACTCCGATGCCATAGAAAGAAGTTGATCTCCCTACATTAAGAGGGAGCCTATATAAAAGAAAGAAGGATATATCCCCAGTTGAGAGGGAAGGCATATTATAGTCATGATGAATACCTTGAAGAAGAAATTGGAGAATGTATATTGTGTTGAAATTTCTAAGTCTGACACATTAGAAATCCCTATTGCATTATCTGGTTTATTATCTCCTACTTGTTCTTTCCATTAACAAGTTATTTATAAATATAAATACCAAAATAAACACAAATGTAGCCTCAACACATACAGATCAACAACTGAAATAACTGAGACAATCACACAAGGGATATCGTTATTTTTAGACAATCATCCCTGGAAAAAGCCAATGCGGGAAAACTAGTGCAGTAGATATGAGAGTTTTATTATTATGCAGTTTCTAAATACATCTAGGGTTCCAGAAATGGCTCACCCAACAGAGAATGTCCTTGGCAGTAGTACCTCTCCTTGGACACAGATATTCTGGTTGATCAAACACTGGATGAACGATCCCACAGAAATAATGGCATCTCCTTAGCTGGACGACGAAAGCTGCTCCAAGCTCTTTTGTTGCTTTGCGTCACTCTGCAGGGATTGCGTGATCCGAATTGCATCCATGAAAATTTATCAAAGTACCATGATTATATCAAATCAGGACAGACCTCAAAAATTTATGAACAAAGGGCGATCGGGAAGACTTTTGGATAGTGGTAGTTTGTAGCCAGCAAGGAACGACGAGGACCTCAGTCAAAGCGTGCTGACCGAGGCCCATGGAGATCGTGCAGGAGGCAACACTAGCAGTTGGGAAGCTCGGATCGAGAAAAGGAGGCCATTTCTGATGCGCGATTGCAAAACCCCTCGAGAAGGAAAGGCCCCGAGCGCTCGGTCGCATGGGAAGCCGGGAAACCATGGGGAAAGCGCTAAGGCAAAAGGCGGGTCCCGCGCTCCAAAACCAACAGTATATTGGGGGCATCCTTGGGCGGTAAGTGGATTTGGCTGAAAATGAGCAATTCCATTTAGCACATGGCACATGTCCAGCAGTTGAGAGAGAAAACCGCCTCTCATCGCGCGCTAACGGTTGAGCAAGTCAACCACGCGAAATGAGCGAACACCGTAGGATCTAGGGGCTCCAGATCTGACAACGGAGATTGCGCTCGATGGAGAAATCAGATTTGATAGGAGAATTAAGCCGCGACATGTAAAGTTTTGAAGTCCGATTTGACCGCTGAGTTGGCGGATGAGTCATTCCACAATGTAATTGAATTACCAAATCGTCGAGGAAGAGCTGGCACAGTTCGTGAGAGGATAAGTGGCCACTTCCCTGTGGACGATGGCGATGACGCAGAGGCAGGGAACTCCAAACGAACAGTAGCAGGCGAACTGGAGGGGCAGAAGAGGAATCGAACAATCAAGGACAGATTGGCTTTAAGCCATGAACAGACAGAGAACAGAACACGAAGAAAGAAGACAGAACACGAAAACAGAGAGAGCGAGAGCAAAGAAAGGACAGTGAAGCAAGAAGCAGGAAACAGAGAGCTGGGCTAACCTAGGGAAGCGTCGAGTAGACAGAAGGCTTGAGAGGTTCAAGCAAATCCCTGTAAGGATTTGTCGAGAATTGAGCACCACATTGGGCTTCTCCAATTAAAGACCAGAGAGGTCAAGACTTGGAAAAGGAAAGAGTCTGTGCACTCTAGTGGCTTGGGGAATCCAAGAACCACCCTACCAAGCATTATCTGTTTCAGGGGACTCAAATTGAGCTCCTCATTGTAAATCTCTGCTTTAAAGACACAATAGAGGAAGACCACCACTGAAAGCTGGACCAGAGACGTAGCCCTGGAGAATAAGGTGAACTCCTTATTAAATATGTTGTGTTCTTGCATTTACTTACTGTGTTTCTCTTACTGTTTTCCATTCTTCCAGTGTCTGTGTATTTTGTAATCTGATCGATCCGTTGCCTAAAATAACATAGACACACACCAACACATGAGTCTGTAATACCTTCATTAATCAATTAACTAACTTAGGTCACTCATTAATGATTTTCAGATCAAGTGGTATCAGAGCTTTAGGATATTAAGGTTAGACAAGCTTGTGTTGGTTTAGCTGTTGAATGCTAATTAAATCAAAGCTCAAATTAGGAGAAGGAGAGTTGGTCGAAACTAATCTTGAAATTGGGAGAGTCTATCGTCGAAAGACAATGTTAGAGGAAAGTTCTATGGGGCCAGACCCTCAATTCATAGATAGTTTCCTAGCCTTAAAGTCCATGGTAGAAGAAATGTATAGGGACTTTAGAAAACATAAGGATGAAGATTCATCAAGCTCTAAGCAAGACAAGGGAGAAGATGAGTCACATTCCCATGACCACTCAAAAAGAAAAGGGAAAGAGGAAAGCTTTCTCACACCTCTTGATAGCCCTAAAAAGAAAACATCTTTGATCAAACTAGATATTAAATTCAATTTACCTATATATGATGGAGAGTTGAATGCAGAAAAGCTGGACAATTGGATTAGACAAATTGATGTTTATTGCAGAGTGTAGAATATCGATTCGGGCAAGAGCAAGATTTAGCTGGCAAGCCTACGCCTTGGAGGCACTGCCTTGGTTTGGTGGGAAGGCAGGACCCAAGCTGACATGAAAAGACATGGTAAGACTATCTCTGTATAGAGTGAATTTGTTTCTGCGATCAAAAAGCAGTTCTATCCATTGGCCTAAATGTAGCAAGCCATGATGAGTTGGCAAACTCTTCGATAGTTGAAAGGGCAAAGTGTGCAAGGGTACACTCAAGAATTTAGAAAGAGAGCATTGATTCTAGGAATCTCATTAGACTCACCTGAGACTCTGTTGAAGTATATTGGTGGTCTACACAGCTATCCCACTAGTATAGATGAGGTATCTGTACAAGCTATCATCTAGAAACTAGAGGAAAGAATGGAAATCCAGAAGTTAGGGGATCATCCCAACCCACTGCAAGCAAGAATAAGGAGAAAAGAAAGAAGAAATGGAAAGCAAGGAAGGCTAACACTGCATAGAAAAGCAAAGCTTCATGCACTCACTGTAAAAAGGATGGGCATGATGATGAGCATTGTTGGATTCTACATCCAGCACTGAGACCTAAAAAGTTCGAGGGCAAGAAGAAGAAGACTGCTACAACTATTTAGAAAGATTTGGGGTCAGACTTGGGAGATAAAACAACCATTGCATCCACAGGTATAAGAGGTAAGAATTTGGAAGCATCTACTAGTAATTCTGCACAATTTACTATTGATGAAGAAAATGAGAGAAAAATACATGAGCTTTTCCATATTCGAGTTATTTCCAAACATCAAAAGATTAATACTTTGTTTGATAGTGGCTTACAAGTAAATTTGATTTCTAAAGAATTGTAAAGAAGTTGGGATTAGTAACTACACCTCACAAGAAACCATACCCATTATGATGGTTGAATGATAAAGCACAACTACAAGTGACTAGACAATACAAACTCAAGTTTTCTTTTGGGTCAACATTTGTAGATGAGGTTGAGCTAGACATAATTCCCTTGGATATATGTGGAATTGTTTTAGGAAGTCCTTACTTGTATGATAGGAAAACTATTTTCTATAGAGCTGAGAACAAATATCTACTTGTTAAAGATGGAATCAAATACTTTGTAAGAGGTCATAAGCTCAAGAATAATTATACTCTCATAAACTCAGGGCAGATGAAAAGAATGATAAACTCGTGCAAACAATTCTTATTGATGGTTGTAAAGGAAAAGAAACCTGATAAAACCAATGTATTTGAGGGTTGTAATGCTAAACAACGAGCTGGTTTAGAAAAAGTTGTTTCACAGTATGATATCTTGTTTCAAGAACCTAAAGGTTTGCCACCCAAAAAGGAAATAGTACATGATATTATTTTGCAGCAAGATGCTCCATTGCCTAACATTGGAATGTACAGGTTGTCTGCTTTAGAGAATGTTGAAATCAAGACGCAGGTGCAGGAGTTGCTCAAGAAAGGGTTCATCAGACCTAGCACATCACCATGTGGGTCACCAATCGTTTTGGTGAGAAAGAAAGATGGCTCATGGAGAATGTGCATTGATTATTGAGCATTGAATAAGATAACCATAAAAAATCGTTATCCCCTTCCTCGCATGGATGATCTTTTAGATCAAAGAAAGAAGCTATATACTTCTCCAAGCTAGATTTACACAGTGGATACCATCATGTTAGAGTTGCAGAACAAGATGCATGGAAGATTGCTTTCAAAACAAAGCTGGGATTGTATGAGTGGCTGGTTATGCCTTTTGGCTTAACTAATGCTCTTGCTACCTTCATGAGATTAATGAATGATGTACTCAGACCTTTTCTTGATGATTTTGTTGTTGTGTATCTGGAAGACATTCTGATTTTTAGCAAAACGTGGAAAGAACACTTAAAGCATGTTAAGCAGACACTAGATGTTTTAAAAAGAGAAAAACTTCATGTTAAACCCTCAAAATGTGAATTTGGCAAAATATCTCTGAATTATTTGGGTCATATAGTAGGGGGTGGTGAATTGAAGATAGATCCCTCTAAGGTGGCAGTCATTGTAAACTTACCTAAACCCAAATTTGCTATAGAAGTTAGAAGCTTCTTAGGAGCAACACAATATTGGAGGAAGTTCATTTCTAACTTTTCCTTAATTGTATCTCCCTTACATGCTTTAATAGGATTGAACAAGGTGTTTTAGTGAGGAGGAAAACAACAGAAAGCCTTTGACACCTTGAAAGAAAAGATTAGTACAGCGCCTGTACTAACACTGCTTGATCTTCAAAGACCATTTGAGATCCAAACAGATGCCAGTGACTATGCCATGTGAGCAGTGTTGACACAGCTCAATAAACCCATATGTTATCATTATGAGACTTTTAATCCTGCAGTAGTTAACTATCCTACATATGATAAAGAATTGTATGCATTAGTACATAGTGTGAAAAAGTGGAAACATTACTTAATGGGCAAAGAGATAGTAATACATACTGATCATCAACCACTCCAATATCTACACTCCCAAACTAAGTTGCAACAATCAAGGCACTATAGATGGAGGAGTTTTCTACAACAGTTTTATTTAGTCATCAGATATAAAAGGGGAATACACAATAAATTTGCAGACATGCTATCTAGACCCATTATAAATGCATCTACTATACTTGAGCATAATTTTGTGCTACATGAAAGCGACATTGAACAATATGCTCAAGATATAGACTTTAAGGATGTATATGCAACATTAAGTCAAGGCAAACGAGTAGAAGAATTGGATTATCATGTAAAGGACCGACTCTTATATCATTATGGGAAGTTATGCATTCTACAAACTGAAAGAGTAAAGATAATTAGAGAAGCACACATTTCTTTGATATCAGGTCATTTCAGGGTAGGTAAAATAGTTGCACAACTGCAAAGATTTTGTTATTGGCCAAAAATGAACGAGACAATTTCTAGATATGTAAGAGGGTGTACTATGTGTGCTAAAAGCAAGCCCCGCAATAAAAAACTGGGCTTGTACACTCCATTACTAGTTCCTTCTCACCCTTGGGAAAGTGTTTCCATCGATTTTGTTGGAGGACTGCCTAAATCTAGGAAAGGTCATGATTATCTGTATGTTGTTGTGGATAGGTTCAGCAAAATGTGTATTTTGATACTTTGTAATAAACAGATTACAGTTGAACAAACTGCAAAACTGTTCTTTCAACATGTATGGGTTCATTTTGGATTACCCACTTCCATTGTATCTGATCGAGACACCCAATTTGTGGGGAAGTTTTGGTCAAGTTTGTGGGAACTGATGGACACCAAACTGAAGAAAAGCACAACTTTCCATCCACAAACTGATGGCCAGACAAAAGTAGTTAACAGGACAGTGATTCAGTTACTCAGAGGATATCCCAGCAAGCATCCTAAGCTTTGGGATGAACATTTATGTTATGTGCAACATGCTTACAATAGAGCAAAACATTCTTCTACACAGAGATCTCCTTTTGAGACCTGTTTTTGTTTCACACCAAGGTCTCCTTTGGATTTTGTCTTTGGTAAAGATACCACAATTGATGGACACAATGATGTGGACAGGGCAACTAGGTTCATTGAACAAATCCAAGAGATCCACCAGGTAGTACAGGAACAACTGGAAAAGAGCCAAGTCAAATACAAGGCAAGGCAAGACAAGCATCGGATGGAGCATAGTTTCCAAGTTGGTGACCAAGACTGGCTATATATCAGCAAGGACAAGATGCAAGGTGAAGGTAAAAAGCTAAAGCCTATCAGGTATGGACCCTTCAAGATACTTGAGAAGATTGGTGAGAATGCTTTTCGCCTTGATCTACTAGCTTACATGCACATCTACTCAGTCATAAATGTAGATTGCTTGAAATCATTTGAACCTTCATTAATTGAGGATCCCAAAGAGCAGAGTCAATTGCCTTCTATTGATGACCTGCTCCCTGAATATCTCAATGAATTGCAGGAAGACACAGTTCTGGACAGGAAGGTGAGGGCAACGCACAAAGGAGATGTTGAGTACCTTAGAATTGGGCTCAAGGGTTCAAAGTCGAGCAATGCAAAGTGGATAGAGATTGGACAAGTGAGACAATTGTACCCTCACTTAGTCGATGCTTGAAAACTAACTTTTGGTGGTCCAAAAGCTTTTCAGTGGGAAGGCTGTGATCCGAATTGGATCCATGAAAAACTATCAAAGTACCATGACTGTATCAAATCAGGACAGACCTCAGAAATTTATGAACAAAGAGCGATTGGGAAGACCTCTGGATAGTGGCAGTTTGCAGTCAGCAAGGAACGGCAAGGACCTCGGTTAAAGCGCGTTGACCGAGGCCCATGGAGACTGCGCAGGAGGCAACATTGGCAGTTGGGAAGCCCGAATAAGGAAACAGAGGCCATTTCTGATGCGCGATTACAAAACCCGTCGAGAAGGAAAGGCCCCGAGTGCTCGGTCGCATGGGAAGCCGGGAAACCGTGGGGAAAGCGCTAAGGCGAAAGGTGGGTCCCGCGCTCCAAAACAGGCGGTATATTGGGGGCATCTTTGGGTGGTAAGCGGATTTGGCTGAAAACAAGTGATTCCATTCAGCGCATGATGCGTGCCCGACGGATGAGAGAGAAAATCGCCTCTCATCGCGTGCTAACGGTCGAGCCAGTCAACCGCGTGAAATGAGCGAACACCATAGGATCTAGGGGCTCCAGATCTGACGACGAAGATTGCGCCTGATGGAGAAACCAGATTTGACAGGGGAATTAAGCCGCGACATGTAAAATTCTGAAATCCGATTTGACCGCTAAGTTGGTGGATGAGTCATTCCACAGTGTAACTGAATTACCGAACTGTCGAGGAAGAGCTGACGCAGTTCGTGAGAGGATAAGTGGCCACTTCCCTGTGGACGATGGTGATGATGCAGAGGAAGGGAACTCCAAACGAAAAACAGCAGGCGAACTAAAGGGGCAGAAGAGGAATCGAACAGTCAAGGATAGACTGGCTTTAAGCCATGAATAGACAGGGAACAGAACACGAAGAAAGAAGATAGAAGACGAAGGCAGAGGGAACGAGAGCAAAGAAAGGACAGTGAAGTAAGAAGCAGGAAACAAAGAGCCGAGTTGACCTAGGGCAGCATCGAGCAGACAAAAGGCTTGAGATGTTCAAGCAAATCCCTGTGAGGATCTGTCAGGAATTGAGCACCACATTGGGCTCCTCCCATTAAAGACCAGAGAGGTCAAGACTTGGAAAGGGAAAGAGTTTGTGCACTCTAGTGGCTTGGGGAATCCAAGAACCACCCTACCAAGCATTATCTGTTTCAACAAACTCAAATTGAGCTCCTCATTGTAAATCTCTGCGTTAAAGACATAATAGAGGAAGGCCACCACTGAAAGCTGGATCAGATACGTAGCCTTGGAGAATAGGGTGAACTCCTTATTAAATCCGTTGTGTTCTTGCATTTTCTTATTGTGTTTCTCTTACTGTTTTCCATTCTTCCAGTGTCTGTGTATTTTTCAATCTGATCGATCTATTGCCTAAAATAACATAGATACACACCAACACGAGTCTGTAATACCTTCATTCATTAATTAACTAACTGAGGTCACTCACGAGTGATTTTCAGATCATTGCGTCACCCTCCCGACTCACCAGCATTCAGTCTGCCCCACGAAAATTCCTCTAGCACTGCCTCTTACCCATGCATTAGCTTTGCTAGCCTATGCGTTAGCTTTCAAACCCTCTGAGTCACCCACGCTGGCCTCTTTAGCCTCTGCATAGCTCTCAGCTACCTTTGCGTCAGCCTCTCCAGGCTCTGCGCTGTCTCTTTGGGACTATCTCTGCTTCTTTGCTATGTATTCTCGGCCTCGTGCCGAACTGCCCCTCGCTGTAGCAGATCACTAGCTCGATTCTCTCAGCAAAACCCCGCTCCAGAAAATCGAACTGATTGATCAATTTGGTGTGTCTCCAACTGACCCTCAAGCCTCCTCTTATACTTTTCCTGTCGAGTCTTCAACGATTGAGATTAAGTCCCTAATCAACGACTAAGATTAAATTTGGCTTGATCCATGTCATTTAGAACATTCTCACCCATTTTTATATTAATACCCATTAATATTTTAATTTGCCTAAGTTTAGACTTAGGAACCCCATTAAAAATATTAACTATTTAATATTTATCTAATTGGGTGGAATTTCCCAAAACCATTTCCGAGTCTTGGAGATCTTATGTGCCTTAGCCTCTCCACCAAATTTCATGGCTAGAGCACATCCGATGCTACCACAATTTAACACTACTTGTTAGCGAGGAATGTGCTCTAGTAATGCTCCACCACTGAAACATCACACTGATCTTTCTGCACCAGTACCTGTGCTGATGCTTGATCTGCTGCATCACATCATCTGAACTGTTGCTTTCTGTTCAGCTACACATGAAGCTTCCACTGCCACATTTGTACTGCAGCTCCCTCTTAATATGATGCCCATGTCGCCTCTGCGACCTAGTTACTGAGAAGTTGGTAATTGACTTCTCCCAAATATTGACATCCCAGTTAGTTTGGAAGCCTCGTGACACTGAAGCTACCTCTGCTTCTATTCTATGCTCCCTCTGCTGCCACTGTGTTGTTGCATACACCTCTGTGCCTCTCGCACTATTGCAATCTCCACTGCACTCCCTTAGATTTATGCACCCAAGCACTGCATTGTTGCTCCACTACACTTTGCTCCACTCAACATCTGTGATTCTGCTACTATCGTTAAGGGCTCCTGTAGCCGGATATGATCCAAGAGTTTGGGCACATCAAGGATCCCGCCCCTAGTTTGTAGTCCTCCTGACTACCACTCGATGTCTCTCCACCTCTTCTCTAAAGGTGCATGAGCACTCATGGCATAGTGGTCATCAGTCTCAACCTCTTTCTCTGCCTTAGCTGGAGCTGCCTTAGAATCAAAAGCCTTTCCCTTGTTTTTCTTCCTGGGACACTGGGATGCATAATGTTCCAACTCCCCACAATGGAAGCACTTCACCTTGGAGATGTCCTTCTTCTTCCTCGTCCCTTGTTGTCCCGCAGATGTTAGAGCTGCATCCTCCTCCTCCTCTTTCTTGATTCGACTTCCCTTACCACTATTTCCCACCTTGGTCAAATTCTTGATCTCTTCTTGACGAAGAGCTGCCCACATCTCTTTCTATCCTAGAAGAGTAGCCTTGCCCAAAATACTTTGGACAAATGTCTCCCACTCCTCAGAGACTGCATTCAGGGCAGTCCTCACCATAAACACCAGATCCGATGTAGACCCCATAGATGTAAGTTGGTCACGAATCTCCTGCAATCTGAGGAGGAACGAATCTATCTTCTCTCCCTTTTGCATATGATATGACCGCAGTTGATTCTCCAATAACATCTTCTGTTGCATAGAAGAGCCTTGATACAAGGTCTTCAAAGTATCCCACATCTCCTTCGTCGTGTTCTTTTCAGCAATATGTGGAACAACAAGATCTTTGATCCCGTCAAGGATCATGCACTTCGCCCTCGCCATTGCATCCTCATACTTTTCATTCTCAGTTGGGTCGACTGGGATAGCCATGGTTCTTAAGGCAAAATCCTTGATGCGCTGTCGATCCAGGACCGCCAGGATCGTAGCCTTCTAGATGACAAAGTTGGAAGCCCCGTCCAACCTGTCTCGATCCCTCAGTCCGTTCACTGCCATTTCCACTCCTCTTATGGACTCCCTTTGAGTTTCGGCTTCCCTCTTGGAAATCTCCCTCTAAGTCTTGATTTCCCTGTTGGAAATCTTCCTGCCAAATGTCAAACCGCTCCTCTCCAATCCTCCTTGCAATTGCAACTCAGATCTGGATTTTTTGGCTAGAAATTCATCAAGTTAGCGACTCCCTCTACCTTGGTGTTGTCCCCTTAGGTACTATTCTACTATTCTTCACCGACAGAAACAACGCCCTGCTAACTTCTCAATCATAATATGCCCGCAACTCCCCAAGCCTCGACAATTGAAGAAACTGAGCCTTTCAGGCTCTGTGCAATCCTGACAATGGAAAAATATTCTCTTCCTGGCCACAACATCAATCCTTCCTGGCTTAGAAATATGACTGGGCACTGTGTAGGTTTGATCTTCATCTCTTTGCCTATGCGCTGACCCTCCCCTTGGCTCGAAATGATGGCGCAGACCCTCTACGTCACTTCTTCTCTATTGCTTCTGCTCTGGAACAACGTTGTCTCTCATGACAACTGCTACTGCTGCAAATTCTCTAGATTACTGATGGTGCCTTCAGTTCTCCTATGATCTGCAATGCTCTGATACCATGTTCAAATTTCTAAGTCTGACACATTAGGAATCCCCACTACATTATCTGGTTTATTATCTCCTACTTGTTCTTTCCATTAACAAGTTATTTATAAATATAAATACTGAAATAAACACAAATGAAGCCTCAACACATATACAGATCAACAACTGAAATAATCGAGACAATCACACAAGGGACACTATTATTTTTGGACAATCGTCCTCGGAAAATCCCAATGCAAGAAAATCGGTGCAACAAATATGAGGGTTTTATTATTATGCAGTTTCTAAATACATCTAGGGTGCCAGAAATGGCATACCCAACAGAGAATGTCCTCTGAAGTGGTACCTCTCCTTGGAGATAGATATTCAACTGATCAAAAACCGGATGAACGATCCCACATCAACAATGATAGCTCCTTAGCTAGACAAAGAACGCTGCTCCAAGCTTCTCTGTTGCTCTGCGTCACTTTTCAGGGATTGCGTCACCCTTCTCGGCTCACTAGCACTTAGTTTTCCCCACGAAAATTCTTTTGGCACTGCCTCTTGGCCTTGCGTCAACTCTGTTAGCCTTTACACAACGATTGAAGCCTTTGCGTCAGCTTTCAGACCCTCTGCATCACCCATGCTGGCCTCTTCAACCTCTGCATAGCTCCCAGTTGCCTCTGCGTTAGCCTCTCCAAGCTCTGCGCTGTCTGTCTGGTACTATCTCTGCCTCTCTACTATGTATTCTTGGCCTCGTGCCAAACTGCCCCTCGCTACAATAGATCGCTAGCTCGATTCTCTCAGCAAAACCCTGCTCTTGAAAATCGAACCGAGTGATCAATTTGGTGTGTCTCCAACTGACCCTCAAGCTTCCTCTTATACTTTTTTTATTGAGCCTTCAACGGCTGAGATTAAGTCCCTAATGAATGACTAAGATTAGATTTGGCTTGATGCATGTCATTTAGAACATTCTCACCCTGTTTTATATTAATACCCATTAATATTTTAATTTTCCTATGTTTAGACTTAGGAACCCCATTAAAAATATTAATTATTTTAATATCTCTCCAACTGGGTGGAATTTTCCCAAACCATTTCTGGGTCTTGGAGATCTTATGTTCCTTAGCCTCTCGACCAATTTTCATGGCTAGAGTGCATCCGATGCTAACACAAATCAACATATTGAGGTGCTACTGAAAGAAGGAAATCAAGATCAGGTTGTAGAATATGTTGCTACAGGAAAGGAAGCTGTATGATTGAGGAATCTTCTGTTAAGATTTGTTTGGGAAGCCTTTAAGTCCTACTGTGATAAATCGTGAAGCAACATCAAGATGTCTGAAGACCCCAAAGGTTTGTGTTTACTCATGAGTATTTAAAAGGTTGTTACAAAATGGGGTTGTGAGAGTTTAGGTAAATCTCTCGAAGTTTTTGAAACACATGCTTGAGGTTATCAATCTGTTTGATCAAGAGAGATTTGATGTGTCGATGCATTGTGTGTGTAAAATGCATGAGAGGACATCTGGCCGACAGATGTGTTGATGTCTATTTCCCGAAGTAGGGAGGGTGGCATTGGTCATAGAGCTCTGAGCATGCATTATGCACTTAGTTCCCTGGGTTGATGGTTAGTAAGTAAGCCTAATGGTACCTAGATAGGTTGAAAGATTTAGTCCATCTTAGTTCCACCTAGATAGATTGCCCTGGTCAGGAATCTAGTCCTTTATGGTTCATGTGTTTTGAGGTCTTCCAAGTACTTGTATATATGAATACCTCCCTAGTTAAGAGGGAGTGTTGAAGAATGTAAGTAGGTTCAGTGTTCATAATTATATTTGAGTCATAATGAAATGTATTTATCAAAAAAAAAGAAAAAAGAAAAAGAAATTTGATTGATACTGTTATGACTTATTAAAGCATGGTTTTAATGTTTTGGCCATCATGTTTTAGGTCAAAGTCCCCATTGAGGACTTCTAGGTTTTGTCTTGAGTCATTAGAGTCACTGTCCATTTAAAGAGGCCCTTCTTGGCTTTTGCATCATGTAAAACCAATTAATATTGAGTAAAATGAGTCATTTTTCACCTCCATACCAAGTCGACCCTTACCTGATCAAGTCAACCTACATGACGGTAATTCAACCTCCAGAAAAGGGTATATATGCAAGCAGTTCAATTCATTTGGAAGACACACTCTCACAAGTTTGATATCCAAGAAGAGGAAGCATAAAAAGTGTGAAGTTGCAGAAGGAGGAGATTTGATGGAGATAGAAAATCAAAGTTTTCTGGGTTTTCTCTCTCCCACACGTGTGGATTTACTAGGCTATTTACTGGGTCGAAATTCAGTTGTTGGGAAAGTCGAAATTCTGGATTTCATTGGGTTGAAGTTCAGTTGTTGGGGAAGTCGAAACTCTATTGCTAGAAGATCTGTGTGCTAGGTCGAAATTGTTGCTGAACGTTATCATCTGAAGAAGAAAGGAAGGGTTGACTTGGTGATTTGAGGAAGTCTGTGTCTAGGTCAAGCCATCTTGGATTATCTCATGAAACTATTAAAGGAAGAGTTGTTGACTAGGTTTTCCCCTAGATAGGGGTTTTTCCCTAGTTGTCCGCCTACATCTGGTGCCTGTGATCTTCGTGTTATTATTATTATTATCCAATTTTAAGGTCACGGCCAAGCCATACACCAAATTGGTGTATGAGACCCCCTTGTTTGTGGGACACGAGACCCACCTCTGTGCAACGATTTGACTGCTAAGTCTACGAAGGCATACATACTCTAAATTCCCCCTCTGGTTTTGAACCTGTGACCTCTTAGGAGGAAACACATTCTCTTAACCATTAGGCCTACTCGAGCTGTATTGTTTTGGAAATTGCTTGATGAGCTAAATTAAAAGAAGAACATAAGAAAACATAAGAATATCACAAGTAATTATCAATATAAAGAAAATCTTTCTGCCTTTTTTATTTTCTAACATAATTTGCACCACTGGTGGACCATTAAAATTTTCATTAATATACATAAGATAAAGTTTTACATACAATAGCTTTATGGCAAGGCTATTACAATTCACTGGCTCTACAAAATCCTAGCCCAACCAAGGAGCTCCAACATGGATAAATCACTCAAAAATGTTCTCAAATGAAAGATGTTGTGTTCTCTTCTTATTCTTCACCATATATATTGTAGGGTTCATCATAAAACCCTAATCTGAAACCTCCAAGAGATGAAACCTTAACCATAGACTTCAAGATGCTCCAAGAAAATCATGAAAGTGTAACTACTCCAATAGAGAGTGATTGAGTACAAATTAAGAGATAAGAGAGATGACTTGTATGTTCCTTTAGGTCACATCTATACACGAGTGAAATAAGATTGAAGACAATGATATGAATGAGATTCTCTTTTATATATGGGAGGTAAGGGAGGCCAACAATACAATGTGGATCCAAACCCTTACAAGCAACCTACAACAAGCACTTGTAGGGAAACAAAATTGAAGTGTTGCACTCTAAGGTACACATATCATGCTCCAAGGTATTGTTAAACACAATAAATGCTCCAAGATGATGTAGGTACATAAGGTGTTTCCACAACCCTTAGTCACAACCCTACATGGATTCCATCACTCCTTCTAAGCCATATGCTCCATTGATTCCACTCTGACCACATGAACACTATTGCAACCCAAACATCCTATAGCCAACTCTAAGACTCCATAAAAGAATCCAAGCTACTCCATTTTGTTTGTGTAAATGACCTCTCCAAGATGCATAATGCTCCTCCTTCCAAGTAGGGTGTTCTCTATGAAAGTTAACCTTTGCATATGGCCATCACAAAGAACATCCCCAATGTTGTCAAAAGAACTCCAACTCTCTAGAGAAGAATGCTAAACAAGCACTCAACTAATTTCAAGCAGCTGCAAGCTATCTCCAATGTGCAAATCATCATTGACCATCTCTCATGTGCTAATCCATCTTAGATCATTTAGGTTTTGAACATACACCATGTATCCCAAATCTTTTGAAGCACCACCAAAATGGTTTAAACACTTTTCGAGTGAACACAAATCTAACACTTCCTCTTTCTGAAGAAAGTGTCTATGCAAACACCTCTCGACTTGCTCTACAATTCCCCAAGTCTACCACTTGCAAATCTATACCTAATGCAATTCCAAAATCAACCATTGTCACATGTAAAGATCTCATTAACCATGCGATGACAATGTCTTGATTCTCGAAAGAGCATTGACCACCTATGAATATGAAGGAACATTGCCTCGAGGAAAAAAACATCTCACTAAGCCCCATCATCCTTCAAGCCAATATCACATGTCAAAATAAATGAACATCACATCATGAGTTGTATAGGATATCTTTTAAAGATCAAACGTATCTTCATACAAGGTTAAAACATGTGGATCACATTTATGAAGGCCACAAAGATAGAAATTTTCACAAATCAACTCCTTGATCATGAAATACCAAGCTTGTGGTATAAGTAATAAACTATTGAAGGCCATCAACATGTCAACATGATAATCTCTCTCTTACACTTCCAATCCTTTGATGAATGAAACAACTTAAACTAGGTCAATTCCCTCATCCTTAGAGAATCTTGAAGCAAGAGTAACATCAAGGGAAATTCCATTTATCTGAGAAAGTCTATGGGAAGTTCATTCTATTTGAAGAATCCATCAACCTAATCCCTATGCTCTACACTACTCCTATAAGTGGTAAATATGGATCAATCTTAGCCTCATCCTCTATCAAGGTATCACACCTCCCCTCCTTTAAATAATTAGAAGCTTCATGGACATAAGAAAACAATGCAACATGACTAGCATATATCCTAGGAGATGTGACTTTCCCAAATTCAAAATTTGGCTGCTCTTAAATGCTCATGTACATCATATAATGTTTCGGTACGTCATTGGCTTCTTACAAGCCACAATAGGTGATGGCATATCCATACTTGTTGAGAAATCAAGGCTTATAGGAATTAGGGTTTGATTCCTCTTTCTTGATAATTACTTGTGAATTATGTTGGCTTCTTTTACTTCTTTATTAATTTATATTTCATCAAGAAATTACCAAATTATATGTATATGAAGACCACAAGAACAAGAGACACAAGTTGTAGGTGTTGAAATGTAACTAGTGTCTGTCTTCATAATTATGATTTCATGACTTGATGTAATCATTGTAATTGTCGAAAGAAACAAAAGAAAAATATTTATTTTTGTAAAAGAAAAATTATTTATACATGGGTTTCTTGCCCATGGTTTTTGGTCCTAGGTAGTGCACCCATTGAGTGCTCTAGAGAGGCAAATTCAAAGTCATAATGTGAAACCCCTAGAAGGACTCTTGTATCAATGTAAATAAAAATATTTCATGTCATGAAAATGTGTAGAGATTGTCCAAGCGATCAGGTCGGCTAGCCCTAAGAGTCGGCCTAGAAGAGGCTTAAGGACCCACTCAAATGACTATATATTGGAGAGGAATTCATCCTCCAAAGACACACTCGTGCATTCAACTTTCTCAAGAAGATATGAGGCATAACAAAAGTACGAAAAAGAATGAAGAAGGATAGTGAATATGGAAAAGTGTTTTGGTTTGGAATTTGTGGTTTATTTCTCTCTTGGGCAACTGAATTCTCTGTGGAAGGAAAAATTTCTTCATATTTGAATTTGAGAAGTAAGGAATAGATCTTGTTTGGGTATCCAACTGGGTCTCTTGGTGAATGGTCTAGTGTCTTGGTCTTGGAATTCTTCATTGAAAATTCTATAAGGATTTCTCTGATTTTTCCCCTTTGGAGGTGTTTTGCCGTGGCTTAGAGCCTAATTTTTGTGTCTCTCTTTGTTTGCATTATGATCTTCTTGTTGGCATTTATTTTGATGATAAGAACAAATAATAATGATGATGATGAAGTGATAATATATCTCAGTAAATGTCAATGTTAAAGAAAAATCATGTAATAATCTAACCCTAATGGATGCCCTAGATTTCTTAACATGGTATAAGAACTTGGTTCATTTGTTTGAGGGAAAGAAGAAGACCATAAAGCGCTTCAAATCATCAAAGAGAACTCTGATCTTTAGGACCAATCTCCTAGAAGGCAGTAAAGCGAGTTATGGGCACATATAAAAGACCTAGTCTCTGTGTAATGGCCGCAGGTCAAGAGGATGAAAGAGCGAAGGGCTTATAATATCTTTTTTGAAGCACCAATAAGTTAGTTTAACAACCCATAGGAGGCCAAGTCCATTGACATAAAGATTGAACCTCTGGGCTCTATAATATCCCTTTAAAGAAGTCTGAAATATTTGTGCCACCATAGAGATTTGAATGTGTAAGCATCAATTCCTTACTGAAACTATTGTAGCCTCCAAGAAGGAACTGACGTTCCTTTTGAAGGATTCTGAGAATAAATACATAATTGAAAAGTGAGTCGATCCACATTGAGTTCTGAGCATAAGACCTAAAAAGAATTGAGTCTCCTACATTGAGGTTATGTACCTGAAGAGGAGCCGAGACTCCTGATGTGATCAAAGAATTTTCGGTGGTGTTAATCTGAACCAATTAAAATTGAAACCTCCTTCACAATTATAAAAATATGATCTTAGTCATATTGTTTTCTTTATTGATAATCCAAGTGCTTGAAATATCTACATGAAGAATTAAATTTTGAGCGTTTGATCAACTGTGAAAGGCGTCAGTCATAATCACAAAAGACAAAATCTATATTTGTGGCAAAGAATCAAATATCTTATAGCATATGTACTCAATTTGAAATTTGATCAATCATAAGGAAAATTGGCCTTGTGACTCATGTTCTAAGCATTCGAAGTCTAGATAGCATTTCCATCCTTGAATTTTTTATTCATCTTGCAGAGGTATCGAAGTCGAGGAAACAATTTTGGGTACATTGAGATATCCTACATAGAGACTTAAGAAGCCGACTTGGATAGTGAAGTAATAAGATAACCTTTGGATCCATATTTGTGGTTTGCAAAGGTATTCATGTGAAGGACAAATCCATTTGTCAAACCATGTTCGTGATTCTGGAAGCCCTAACCAGAGGGTCATTCCTAGTACTCAAAACAAATAATCATGTTAGATCTAAGACTTTTGTGATCCATAATGTAGAGAGTAGTCTTTCAGATTAATCACATTGTAAGGATTGGGTTGACGTTTTGAACCAACTAATGTGGTTCATCCTCAGGACAAGGTGAGAAACCACACCTTGTCCTGAGGATGAACCACATTAGTTGGTTCAAAACGTGGACCCAATCCTTACAATGTGATTAATCCAAAAGACTGCTTTCTACAAATAATCATCTCTCCTTTATACATTACAAAAAGCGGTGGGACCCAGGATCTACATGCAGTAAATGAACTCAACACGAATAAATATCTGCCTGAAGATCTATTATGAAGTCCTATAGCAAAGTGTTGAGAAATCTATAGGGAAATAGTTAAGATGATTTCTCTTTCTATGATAATTGCTTGTGATGTCTTTTTACTTTTTCTTACTTTACTAGCTTCTTCACTTATTATTATGTTTGAATATCCAAACAACTACCAAAACAAGAAGAACAATAATACACAAGTACATAAAATGTAGGCTGCAAGCTAGGGCTAAAACCTCTCCACTTGAGAGGAAAACCCACAAAATCTCTTCTTTTCTTATAGATTCTTCAATTGACGAATTCCAAGACCTCTAAACTAAGACCAATACCCTCCAAGACCAAGTCCAACCTTTCTGAATGATGTGCTTCCCTTGTCCAAGTCAAACCCAGTCAAATCTCTTCTAGCAACACAACTTTGACCCCCAGCTTCAGAATTGCAGCTTCTACTGCAAGTCTAAAATTTCCAGCCCTCTGCAACTTCTATTGCATCCATAGGTGTGAGGGAAATTGGCCTTCCAAGGCCTCCCAATAGCTTTGCTTTCCTTGCTTCCTTGTCGAGGGAAAGTAGGTGACCTAGTAGAACCTTCCTCCAAAAAATTTGATCCTCTTCCAGCAGATTGAGAATTTCTACCTTAAAACAACAAACCCTAGCTTCTCTTCTTCGCACGTGTGAGAGAGAATTAGCCCAAAAACAATATTTCTTCGTCCTCTTCCTTCTTTGCTTGCCTTCTTTATATTCTATTTTGCTTGAATGAGTGAGTGATGAATGTGTCTTAAGGAGGTTGAGTTCCCTCCTTTATATAGGCTTCTCAAGGTGGACGTGGCTCCTCTAAATAGATCGACTTTGCAGTTGCCAGGATGACTTGGTCTTGAAAGGTATTCTGACACTTTTAATGATACTTTTTTCTTTTCTTTACAAGTTACAATGTGCCCAATCGGGTCTTCAACTTATGACAATGACTCTTTTGACTTCTTGACCTAAGACAAACCCTAGAAACACCCAATGGATGCTTGACCTATAAAATAGAAGACCTTGAGCATGAAACCCATGCTCTAATAATAATAATAATAATAATTTTCTTTCATTTTACAATATACAAGAATCAAAAGTACATTTCATATTTATGAAGACCAAACTTAGTTACACATTTTTCAAAACAATTAAGTCATATCCTGAAATTTCGAAGCAAAAAGAGAAGCAACCTTGTTCCGAAAATTTTAAAAGGAACACTTGGAGAAGCAGGTCATATTGGAAGAACATTGATATCCTTGTTTGAAGTCTCATTGGTAGAAAGTCTTGAAGATGATAGAGGATCAATATAGGTTGCAATACTTTGTGACACTACCATGACATTCAAAATTGCAAGTATGTAACCATAAGGTATGTATGTCATATTTTTGTTAAGGGTCCAACATACAATATAGTAGGGTTTATTGATTGGATAGGGTTTGTTGAAATTTGTAAAACCCTAGTCATATAAAAACCCTAATCTTGTTCCCTCATAGTAACCCATACCCTAGGCCTTTAGGGTTTATAAGCAATCTAGGGCTCATGAGCATGGATAAGGTTGGAATAGCTGGTCTAGGGTTGACACCTAAAGCTCTAGAAGTACAACCTTTAAGTCTCATGGTAACCTTAGATTATCAGATAAATATCATGCTCTTGTTATTATATACTATGCTTGGGGATATTTGTCAATGAATGTTGCAAGTACAGGAAGTAAAGGAAGGTGGATGGGCCGATCCTCTGTTTTAAGAAGCGTGATGGAAGGAGGGAACTATATGAACCCTTGGATCCTCAAGGACTATGATAGATTCATGATATAACAATGGCACTGTGGATGCCTAGTACAAATAATGTAAACTTTGAAACAAGACTGTGCCGAGTACCAATTTTTTTGAGGTAGCAAAAAATCATCCGATTTTGAAAAGTGTTGATTCATAATACACCTTTTCTTTTTTTGAGCATGTTTTTGACACTTTAAATTTTCTCATGTATTAAGTATGAACAATGTTTTTAAAATGTTACTGATTTTCATGCTCATTTTGAAAAACATTGATGCAGCATCAACCCCTTATTTTAGAGGGCTTATTTTTTACACTTTAAATTTTCTAGTTTATTAAGCATGGATATTTTTTTAAATGTTGGTGATTTTCATGCGGACTTTGAAAAACATCAACAATTTTTTTAAGGCATATTTGTGACACTTGATTTTATTTTTATTTTTATTTTTTCTATGTCCTTAGTATGCAATTTTTTTTTAAACGTTGATTATTTAACCATTTTTTAAGTTGTCCTATTCCTCTTCTTGTTTTTTGTCCTAAGATGTTTGTTTTTTAAGGGTTTTTCAAACATATATTTTTTGTTTTTCTTTACAATGTTTTTCTATAATGAATTTTTTAATTTTT
>APFE031094673.1:51731-63148 GCA_000404065.3 Pinus taeda | reverse complement strand
ACCCGCGTACAGATCTATAAATATTCAATCATGACTTGCAGCGATTTCAAACTTAAGTTATACCCAGTTCAGATCATTTCATGCGTCAGTATACAGATCTAGAATAAACATAATCAATCATATAGAGATAGTTCAGTTCAAACCATGTGATCTCGACCTCTCCTTAGATCTTGTTCTCCATCAACTTGTGAGATCCCTCCTTAGCTTAGATCAAGCAACCAATAACCTGCATACTGGATCTCATCCTTCATCAGATATTCAAGACTTGTTTTCGATACACTTGCCTAATGATCTTCTTCTCCTTTTATAGTCTTAGGCCTTGCTCAATACCATGGTCCAAAACCATAACAAACCAATACCATCAACTCAATACAAGGGATCAACACGTCTGTCGAGATGCCATGGTCAAAAAACCATAGGTTCAAATTCTAAGGACTAACCGCCACGGACCAAAGGTAAGTTTTCCAACATATACGCGCTTTTTCTTGCATGAATGTGCGTGCATACGCATACGCAACTTTGTAATGACTAACTTGCGTGTATACGTGGATCTGTCACGATGAACCTGCGTATATGTATTTTCTCTTCATTCTTGTAGTCCTATTCATCAATTCCTTGTTGCTGACCTTCTGCACTTTGATTTGTCATCTGTGTGGTTTTCCATCAAGGACAACACTTGTCTCATAATGCCAACAAGGACATGGTTGTTAGATTCTCTCAAATATAGGGAATTATCCATGATGTTTCAAATTTCTCTTGGGATGGTGAAATTTACCTAGTTCAATTTATTTCAATTAATAGAGGTATTGAGGTATAATGGAGAGATTATTATGTTCATAGAGTGTTGGTAGCCATGCATGGGTTGTTACCTGTACTACAAGCTTGGTACTTATTCCTAAATGTGATATAGTTTCTTGGTCCTATATGAGTATGTGATTATCTTTACATGATGTCCTCGATAGCTCATGATGTTGTGTCTATGGATTTTAATTTGTCATTTTAAATTGAGAGGTGATGGAGATTAATAGGTTTCTTGTGTTATAGGGCTTTCTTCCTTCATATTTTCAATTGGTGAGTATTATTTGGAGGATTGATATGTTGTGATAACATGGATGAAAATTCATATTTAGGAGACAGTGGCTGATTATGAGACTATAGTGGATATATATTTATAGGTGGCAAGTTTAGTGGATTTGTAAAGAGATTCAATAAGTGCAGGTGAAAACATATTTTATATAAAGAAAAAGTCTTTTGAGGCTACTCCAACAGTGTTTAAAACATGTTTGTGACTCTTCATGTAATTCTTTATGATGATTAATGATGGATTTTGACATCAGAGGTGAATTAATAAGTAGTTTTTTATATCTAATTTGGATGTTTTCATGACATTCTTCTCTAGGGTGTTGGATATCTTCAAATATATTCATTGAGATTCAGCATGATATCCACATGGATATGGTTTCTTTCTTGGAGAATGTCTACATTGCAAGAGGATAATTTTGCACATTGGAGATGGGAATTGGACCATAGATAGCATGGGGTAGCTTTGATGCTTGAATGGAGGCTTGGAGTTGATATGGGGACACTTGAGCAATTACAATGTTCATGTAAGAGGAATGAACCCATTGGTGTACATGTATTAAGTGGTTTATTGGAGTCATTAGATGTTAGTAGAAGGATTGGTGGAAACACCTTATGGATAACCCTTACATTTGTAGCCTTACTTGTGGAAAACAACACCTTGGAGCTTAACATGTGTACCCTTGGAGTGTAGTGATACACATGTGCTTTTGTAGGTTTCTTGTAAGGGCGTAGACCCACATATATATTGTTGGCCTCATGGAGGAAAATCTTCCTTTCACATTCATTCATTCTTGCGGATATTGTGTTAGATATGTGACCATGAGTGAACTTGTCTTCCTCTCTCTCTTAAATATTATTTTGTACTTTATCTCTCTTATCTTGGAGTCACTAATGTTTTTTTAATTTTATGGTTAGGGCTTCATCCTTTGGAGACTTAGATATTATGGTTTTGAGATGATATCATAGGTTTTAATTGTGCAAGTGAAGAAGAATAGAAGATGTCTTTCCCTAGAGGACATGTTTGTGATATGTTATCTTATTGGAGGTACTTAGTTCAGATATGATTTTCATTGTTTTCCCTAGCTAGGATTTTTAGGAGCTAGAGGATTGTATTAAACCTAGGATATGGTATGCATATGGACTTATATTTATGCATATTAATGAAGTTTCAAACTATACAATACTTGTATAATTGTAGATTTAATTTGCAACCCTTGATATGTCACAAATGATAAGTGCTCCAAATTACTTCAAAAAAATAATTTAAACTGTTAAATTTCTAGATTAATGATGGTGTGTAAGATAAAAGGTGAAGATTTAATAACATATTGGAGATGATAAAACAATAAAAACAAACTATGGGACTCAAGGCTTGCCCCAATAAGTGTTGTTATTCCTGCTACACATATACTTAAAAGTTAGTGGATGAAATATTTAGAAAAAAAAACATGTCTAACAAATAGCATAAGTATTCACTAGCACAAGGGAACACAAACATATTAGATACTAAGTAACAATGTGTATTTTCCTTAGTAATTTAATAAGAGGAAAACACATTGAGTTGAATGAATAAACTTATGGCATGCATGAAAATCATAGATTAACCATGTAATTAAATAGTTCACAATAAATGTATATATTTATAAACATTGATTACATAAGAAAAAAATTATTTATGATTGATGAGCCATAATGTATACCTTTCTCATGTAAAAATTCCAAAAGAACTCATTTCTTAAAACCCTAAATCATCAAGACATTATAATATTCATTCTTTAAGAAATACAACTTTCATGGCTCACGAGTAATATTGTGAATCATACTCATAAAAAATTAGGAAGAAGTAATTTCTTAAAAAAATATTTATTCGAATATAATCATTAAGTAAAAAGTAATGAAGCTCCCTCAATATTAAAATTACTCATAATTGTAAACAATAATGAAAAAAATTGCACTTTTCTAGCAATGAGAAAATATTTGGAATACGTAAGAAGAGTTTACAATCACAAAAGTAGGATGGATTGAATATGTGTGATGAAAACAACTTTGGTTGGTTGGTCTCAATCTTTTGCGTTAAAACTTGGCTAACCAAACTCTCTTGAGCATGGTCTCTTTTCTTTGCATAGAACCCCCTACTTTTGATGACTTCGAGGGCTTTTTATTTCACTAAAAGTTAGTTTTCTAACCTCCTTGTTACATAACCAATATTTAAACATTTTTATGTTATAACTTTATAAGTTATTTAAACTTATAATCCATTTTAGTATCATTCTACTTGTTTAATTTCATGCATTAATGTGATTAAAGCTTTATGGTAACATAAGAGCACAAAATGAAAATTAAGAGTAACTACAAATGCCGCAGGAAAAGGTTTCATGTTTGATAACATTAGTTACAATGTAAATTTAAGATTGTTTTTGTTGTTTTGGGTAATTTTTATAAATATCATTTATGTATTACCACATTATATCATGTGTTGCTCTTTTTTTTATTATGCTCTTGCTCTATTTTATTCCAATAAAGTTTAAAGTATTTATGCTGAGAAAATTGAAGCCATCTCCAACCAACTCTCCTAGATCACATAAAAGTGAAAATTAGTTCCTTAGAATCTACATATTGATTTAGACACAAAATTAAGTAAATTATTTTCCTACCTCGTCACGTCACTATTTTATGAAAATAAATTTGAAGTAAAAATATTTGAGGTAAAATACATATTTTCAGTGCCTCTCATTATATGTAAGATAATTGGGTTATTTTTCGTTTTTGTATTTGAGAGCAAAAAATATGTTTTAACAAAACAAAAATCATTGAGAATTTCGTTTTCATGTCAAAATTTTCTCCCAAGTTAACCAATATATGGAAAAACTAAAACAATTGGAACATGTTTCATGTTTAACTTTGATAAAATTTCCTTGAATAATGTATTTTCAGAGAAAAAGAAAGGGGAGCAGGTTACCACCACCCCACTTGCCCAAGAGGTTGGGAGATGTGCTATAATTCCCTCACAAAGAATATTTAAGGCACCAAGGATCCCAAGGCACTGCCACATGTGGATTGTAACCATTGTACCCAACGTCATGCATGCTCCACACTCTATCTTGATTTCTAGTCAATCCTCCAAATAGTTCATTGGGACTCCACTTGTGCGAAACACTAACTAATATTATTGTGGTTTATTGCATCCCTTATCATGGCTAAAATTGCATATTACTCCATTGCTATTGGTTGCCAAAGATTCCTATCTATTACGTAGGCCTCAACTCCTATTAACTGCAATTAGGGTCTCATATTGGATGATATCTTAAATCCCTAGCCTAGAATTGTCCTGTTATTTTTGGTAAACCTTTGGGGCTCTTAAAAAAAAGACCCTCCCTTATTGACTGGAACTATAGTGGTGAAGCCAATTTCCAATTGACAACTTGGAAGAAAAGTTTTTCCTAACTTTTTATTTCTCCTTGTAGGTTTGATGCACATGATGCAACTTTCAAGTTTGGTTTCTTATGCATGTAATACAAAAGCTCATTTCGTTGTTGAATTCTTGCTGTAAACGTTTACATGACTAGATCTAGTTTGAGCGGCACCCTTGGTTTCTAGTCTCTAATTTCATTTCTAGACTTCCATGTGGTGTTTATTTGCATAACATTCTCGGGTTTTTTTTTTAATCTTGGTATTTGGGTTGCTTCAGAGCCTAAGAGGCCTCTCTTTTGTATGTCTCCCTTGGATGTTCTCCTTCATTTGATTATATTTTTGTCTAGCCTTGTGTCTCCCTCCTTGTGAAACCTTGAATCAGGTTATCCCCTTCATTATATGCTTTTTGAGTTATTGATCGGAGGATCCACAGTAAGAGAATTTTTACACCAACGTTTCGAATCCCAAATGGGATCCATCATCTTTCTCTTAACCCTGATGATGGATCCCATTTGGGATTCGAAACATTGGTGTAAAAATTCTCTTACTGTGGATCCTCCGATCAATAACTCAAAAAGCCCAAACCACAGATCTCTCAAATCCAATATCTTATATATGCTTTTTGTTTGTCTCCCTATCAAGTCTTGTCTACCCCCAACTTTCATTGACCCATCCCTAACTCTCTTGCATGTGGCTTATCACTAGGCCCTTGTCACTCATACCTCTCCTCTCTTGACCATATTCTCCCCTTTCTTTCTTGGTCCCTCCACCATGCCTTATCAATGTTCCTGTGTCTCTAGAGGAGCAACCTACTACCAAGAATGGCTAATTGAGGAAATTCTCATATACACCATTGTCTAGAGGAAACTTCCACTCGGTTCTGTGAGCTGTGAGCTTAGCCTGGGCCCCATCTAGGTTGAGCTTACATGCATTAAGCAAGAAGGAACCTCTTATAGGCACCATCCCTTGGACATAGAGGTTCTTGTTGAGATGGTAGACGAGGTGTAAGATATGGGCATAGATGTGGGTGTTTCAACCAATACTTGCATGCTATTGACCTATATTGGCATATGAAATTCAACCTTGGTATAATTCTGATGGACAGGTTCGATCATTGGGCATACCTCCTCCACTCTATGGAGAACTTGTATCAACACATGAGTAACTTAGATTAGAGTTTGGATTATATAGATTATCACATTGGCATCCCCCCCTTGGTTGGAGGCACCCTCGGCACCAACTAGGACCCAATCCAGGTCGTTGTTATGAATTCTAATCCCTCCACTTAGTCGACTGATATGCTCTAGATTCCATCATTTTTTGTCATTATTGTCTATCTCAAGGCCAATTTGGTTTGGTTTTCAGTATCTCTATGGCCAATTTTGGTTTTTTGAGTACTCTAGTAACATAATGAGAGCATAAAATTAGGAGGAAGTAGATGGGTCAATAAACTTGATATCGATTGGAGAGCTACATGAAATTTAAATATGATGTGTGAGCCTGATGTATAAAAAGGGTGAGGGTTAGCAAGATTAATAGTGATAAAACATATCGGGTAGAAAAATATCTATGTATTAACTATTATTTCGATCCTAGTGGGATTTCACATGTGTGGATATCTTAAATCATGGGAATGGTATATATTTGTAGTTTAATAGTCGAGTGATTGAATATTACATGAGTGGGTAGGATAATTTCTTAAGACAATGTAAGAGTATGATGTGAAAAGAATTATGTTTAAAGTGGATCCACTTTTTTAGGTAACCTTCATGAATATACCCTCACATTATTTACTTATTACCCTATCACCTTTTATCATGTGTTTATGGATTTTTGTATTATATTATTTTTTAAGTTAGAGTACACTATTTCATTTTATTTTGCGGTTGGGTAAAAGTGTGTGTGTGTGTGTGTGTTTAAATACATATACTTATGTATGGTGTACACCAAGTTAAAAGTGGATTTTATGATTTAAGGGAGGATGATATTATATGATTAAATACACTTATTGAGGGGATAATGAGTGAACCGTGTCAATACTTAGGGACAAAAACAACATTCCTTGTAATAAATTTATGATAACCCATTTCCTGGATTTGAAAACCTTGCTTAATAGAGAGAGAGAGAGAGAGAGAGAGAGAGAGAGAGAGAGAGATGATTAATAAATGTGAAGGGGATTTTGTTTAACTTTTCAACATCGAGTCACTATCTGGTGAAAAAGTAATATTCAATGAGGGTCAATTTGAGCTACAACAATGATATCAA
Source organism: Pinus taeda (assembly GCA_000404065.3). Taxonomy (NCBI): domain Eukaryota; kingdom Viridiplantae; phylum Streptophyta; class Pinopsida; order Pinales; family Pinaceae; genus Pinus; species Pinus taeda. Next base: position 56,389 of record APFE031094673.1, on the reverse strand, counting down.
AAAATAAGTTAATATTAACAAATGAAACATATTATGTTGTAAAAAGACACAATTCACAAAAAAATTGTTAGATATGTTTAACAAGGCCTAGGTTACAACATAAATAAATGAAAAAGGAAAAACCTAGACAGACTCTATTTTTTTAAAACCAAAAAGTATTCAATCCACATAACTATATCTTCCATTTAAATCACATCAATCTATTTATTTTCACTTTATTTGTTTTTTCAAAATGTTATATCAATATTTTCATAACATTCAATTTACATACATTACTTTAATAAACTTCCTCAATACATCACTTCATACATCACTACTTTAATAAACTTCTTCAATAAGTAACAAGATGTAATGTCCCTTCCTAAATAATCTTGGAACAAGATTTAATTTTGTATTATGGGGCCAATTTTGGAGTTAGTGGACCCCATTCGATGCTATTAGGAGATTAGACTAGGAGAAGATGTTTTGTTTTAAAGTTAAGTTACACATGGGAGCCACCCTCACTAGGGAATTACACACTCCTTAGTTCGATATGCATAGAGGGGAGATAACTTTTGCATGGTGTTGGTTAAATGGGGCCCATGATGGAGGAAAAAATGGAGGGAAAATTCCCCCATGAAAACTATATAAGGAGGGCAGCTCTCCTCTTCTCATTCATTCATGAGTGTATATTGATTTCTCTTGGTTGCTTGAGCTGCTTAGCCGAGTCATGAGTTGTTTAGCAAGAGTTCTTCAGGAGAAGAGCTCATCCTTTCTTCGGGGGAATTTGAGTGCCGCCTTAGGAAGGTTTCCTTCATTTCTTCGAGAAGAGATTCACATTGTGATTTCTAGTAGTAGCATTTCCTTTTAGGTGGTGCGTATTTCTAGAGGATGCAGTGAGAGAGGAGGCTGAGTTGTTTGTAGAGCTGAGCAATGGGTTTTTGTTGTGATATTTTGTGGAGGAGGAGGATAAGGAGGATTTTCAACCTTTAGGGGAATCTGGGAGCTGATTGAGCTTTAAGCTTGGCAGTGTGACTTCCGCACTACCTGGGCCAATGCAAAGGCAGTGTCTAGGGAGCTCATTTGGTGGGTAGAGTATCAGCCCTTGAGGCTGAGATTTTCCATGGAGTTTGAAGGGGCCATTTGGGGTGAAGTTTTCTTCCCTTCCAGAGCTAGGAGGAAGAATTTGCATCCATTTCTTGGAGGTCATTTTGCTGGAGCTACTTGGAGGGCGTAGGCCATAGAGGAGGTCAAATTTGGGTGGTTGGTTCTAGGCCAAAACCTTTCTGGGCTTTTCTGGGTTTTGGCCAAGGAGTTTGTGGCTAAAGTTTCACCACTTTCCAAGCACCAGAGGCGGGGTTTCTTGCAGCTCCTTTCCAACTAGAAATTGTCTTAACTAGGAGACAACGCAGAGCTTTAGAGGAGCAGTTGCTTTCTAGCATTTGGGATTACTGTCAACACCTAGGTTATGTCTAGCTTGCCCTTGAGGCAAGCCCAGGTGATCTTTCCATACTATTGTACATTGCTCCATTAATAAATAAAATGGCTTAGCTGGTTCCTATTTCTGTTATGTATTGAATATTTGCTAATATTTTAACTTTTCTATGCAAAAATCGAATTGGATTTTGTATATCACTGTTTTTTTAAGTTTGGAACATTACACAAGACAAGGGTAACGGGATGTGATTATGGTAAATATGATGGACTACAACAAAAAACAGTGACATAACATTGTTTTCACTATGCCATTCATTGTTTGTTTTGTAATGGGAAATTCCATTCAAATGGAGTATTAAAACTCATTTTTTATGTAAATAACTTTAATATGGTAGAAAAAAGAATATTTGAACTTTATTAACTGATTTTAAAATGTAAGAATGTATGAAAAGTGTGGTATAGATAGATGAATGGATGAACTATAAGTCATAATATCTCCTTATAAAAATAAAATTATAATTCATGTTCTTCGCATTAAAATTATTTATCAAGACTATAAGTTATCATTTATTAGGAAACGTAATTTAAAACAAGGTTCAATTTCTTAGTGGTGTTTTTATACCAAGGAGGACTAAAAATTAGCATAAAATTATTTCATTACTCAACATGGTTTTTAAGACTTGTACATACAACATAAAATTTGTTGTGAAGTAAGATTTAAACCCATTACAATACATCTCATATAAAGTAAAGTCAAATTTAATGAGTATGAGCCAACCCCCACCACCCCCGCCCCTCTCCCCACCTTTTTTCAAACAAGTATAATACAACATATCAATCAAAATCACCATAAAATATTTGTTTTTGGAAACCCAGTATAGGATAAAAGTATATAGGGGATTCACCACAAGTCTTGAAATAAATAGTTTTAGTATGGACAATAGTAAGATGGATATATACATATAATATATATATATCATATATATATATATATATCATATATATATACATATACTATATATATAAAAATGAATTATCAATGCACCAATCACTTAACTCAATGAATGTTTATTTGGAACCACCCAACAGGACATTTGGCATATTTCATATACATTAATTATTTTAACAAATAATAAATTATGTTCAGTTTACTATTTCAACCTTTTACTTTACATTCAAAATTTAAATACAAAGTTTCACAGTTTCATATATAGCAATGAAATATAACCTATACATTTTTCTTTCAAACAATGAACAACAACACAACTCCCAAAATTCTTATTATATTCTCTATTATGAACCATTTCGATCTGAGAAGTAAACTTGTTTCTTTATACCCATATATACTACAACCATTCATCGTTCAAGTGTAAAGCAAACCTCTCAATTCAATAACAATTCGCTCAATCACAAAAATATTTACAACAAAGTACGCAAAACAATATGAAATGAAAGGAATGAAAGAAGGTAATATGGATGAGTGAAAATCCCTAAATGAACAAGACATCATTTAACAATAGTTGATTCAAATGTGATGTTTTTTGTAGAGTACTTTCATAACCAAATTCTTCAAATATGTGTAGGTTTTATTAGAAACACAAATTGGTATCATATAATTTAACTTCATGGTGAAGCAAGCACATAGAGTCAAATGATTTTTTTTTGAGCTAGTACAGGTTGGGGTGAATGAAACAACACTCATAAACCAGATAAACCAAGGATGAGCCAAGCCATTTATTTAAAAAACCAAGCTATAGTATTGCCTTTAACCATATAAAATACTTACCTTGACTAGAGATGTTTTGCATACTCCAAGCTTAAATATCCACTAAAATGCATTGTCAAACTGCCATGGTTTCAAATTTAGTTCAACACTTCAACAAAAATCTCAAAATAAAACTATATACTTTCCAAACATCTGAAAGAGAAAAGAACAAAGAAACACTAATGAATTCCAAAAATGGTGAGCTACTAATTTAACAGTATTAATGCACCACTATGGAAAAATTAATGCATGGCATGACATGTATGCTACCTTGCTAATATACAACACCACTAACCTTACAAAATGTACCAACCTTGGTGTAATATGTCATGTATCACCATATACCATTATTCAATGCCATCGAAATATTATTAATGTATGGTTAACCTATGTTATAACATTCAACGTAACTTTATAATATGGAAAAACAAAAAACGCTTATATATAACCACCTTGTGTTATACCTTTACAAATATAACTTGTAATAACTCATCACCTTCTAAAATAATAACATTGTAATGTAATTTTATCAAGCACCATTTAATACCTGAGAGTATTACAGTATTTCCCACTACCACAATTTCATTGATCTCGGGAAAACATTGCTAAAAGGTAATATTTGAGACTACAATGTTTGTTCTCTTCATGATTTAATCAAAAGGTGAAAGGAGGTCATTGTGACCACCATAGCCTCAACATGGGGGCATTCTAGGGAATAGAAGTAAGTGGAAAAGATTGTAGAAATATACAAAAATATATTCACTTCACTTGTGGGGGTGCCTCTACATTGCCATCTCAAACACTCAATTAGCTTGATATCTGGTTCTCCTTTATCTTATGGCCCAATATGTAGATTCTCTCTCTTGGAGAATGAGGAAATACAACATCATATGCATGAGATCATCTAAAAGGGCCACATTAAATTGATCTCCTCACCTTGTGAGAGCCCAATTATGTTGGTGGAGAAGAAGGATGGGGCATAAAGACTTGTTATTGATTATAGAGCCCTAAAAAAATCACTATCGAGAATAGATGCCTAATCCCCTAGATTGATCATATTCTTGATTAGCTTCATGGTTCCAAGTTATTTGGTAATATTTTCTAATTTCAAGATAACACCAGGTTTCAATTGAGCAAACCGATGTATGGAATACAACCTTCAAATCTAAAGAAGTCCTTTTTAAGTTGTTGGTCATGCCCTTTGGCTCAACTAATTCTCAAACAATGTTCTTGAGGTTGATGGATGATATCTTGTGGCCATTCACAAACACTTTTGTGGTTGTATATTTGGATGGCATCCTCATCTTTAGTATAACATGGGAGGAACTGTTTTGAAACCATCTCAAGAAAAGATAGAAAAGATAGATCAACGCCTTAGAATTCAGCCTCTTCGAGGGGGCAACCTCCTTTACATTACATAAATGAATAATTCTTGGATGATACAAATGATAAAACCTCCTTTCTATATATAGGAGTC
>APFE031094672.1:0-16885 GCA_000404065.3 Pinus taeda | reverse complement strand
CCAAGAGTTGTAGGGGGTTTTTCCAGGGTCACGTTAACCAAAAATATCAGTGTTTTAATGTGTTTTAATGGCTGTTTATTACTGCTAATTTTTATTTCTGCAATTTCCAGCATTCTGTAAAATTTCCAGAATTTGTGGTTTCAGCAAATTTATTTTTTTCAGCTTGTTGAATGTATGGTTATGGGAAAGGGCATTTAACTACATGGGAGAAATAAGGAGAAACTGAAAACCGGGGTGGGAAAACAGAAATTTTTACAGGGCTAGCACCATCTTCAGTGCCCTAAACGTTGGAGTGGAGACAAATATTTTATCACTTGTAGACCCATGAGACCCATTTTTGTGCCCCAAACCCACATTTGGGGGCCATAGGATGATTTGCACCGAGAAACAGGGGCCAACCCCTAAATATTAATTTTAGATGCCTTCTACACTTGTCATGTCACCAAAAGACCTCAACATCAGCCTTCTAGAAGTCCACGCAAGCATGGCATCAACATTTCAGCTAGCATTTCTAGAGATAAAATTAAAATTGCAAAAGCTACTAGGTCAACTTCTGACCTAGAACATTATTTTCACATTATTTTATTATTATAGGGGCTTGTAGGCTAAAAATGTTATGTTAGAGCACAAATATATTGGAGAGAACTCATTTGATCTCTCATCATCTCATCACTTAGAATTTCTGCCCTCTTGAGCAATTTGCACTTTTTCTGTTATGCCTCTTTTGGAGTAATCTTGATGTACTTTGACATTTGGAGCTGATTTGTCTATCTTTGGAACTATTCCCTGTATGAATGGAATGGATTCTTGGCATGTTGAAAATTTGTTTCTTATTTGTCAAATGTATGGAATTTTGTTGATTCTAGCAATTTCAATTGTTCCCTAATTTATTGAATATCTATTGAATGCTAATATAAATTATCTATTGCATGCATTACTCATAAATGTATAAACGAATGTCCTTAGTCATGAACTATTGGTAGCTCTCCCATGAAAAATCCATCTTTCATTGCATAGGTAATTGTTGGAATTTTGCTTGCTAGAGCATAAAAAATTTGGCCTCCTTAGAAGCTCTTTGGCTGATCTAGTGCATTGAGGATTCCATACTCTAAAGGAACAAAGGACTGGTCCATTTGGTTGGTGATCACATCTTAATTTTGTCCATTTTCTCTCTCCTAATTCGGCCCTTTCAAGGCCAAGCTAGGAAAATAGGGCTTGGTGTGATTCTAGGTAAGAGATATTTGGTGGTTGGAGAGCCTAAACATCAAGAAGGTAGTATTTTCCACCGAATCTATCATTTTGGTGGGCATCCACTTTAATATCATCCATAAATTTCCTTGCCCAAGTTGTTTTCCTAAGAGGAAACTCTAGTTCTCCTTCCTTCAACTTAAGGGCTTCATTAAAGGTTTCTTGAGCTTTGGCATAGCTAATATACATTGTAAGAAACCTTTTCTCGTTACCGTTTATAATGACACATCTCGAATTACAGATATAATATGATTATTAGCATACATACGAGACATGCATATGATAGCTACATATGCATGCATTGCATGTACTGCACTAGTATACCTACTAATTAAGTATGAAGAATGTCTAAATATGGGTAAATAAATTTCTACTGAATTAAATACCTTACTATCATGAATAGAAGGAATATATTAAGTAACACATATGGTGAATATATTAAATTTATACCTTTGTTTACCACCCAGGATATACAATGATACTACATAACACCACTACATTTACAACCCATATATATATAATATAATATATTTATTAATAATATAATTACAAAACTAAATTGAATTAATTATGTGAATGTTATAATGTTAAAAAAAACATTATTTAAAAAATTATATTCAAATCATATTGTTAAACGCTATATAACTATACACTATTATATCATATTAAAAATATGACTATACTATTATACTAAGGTGAACGATACGGAGAAACGAGTACAAGTTTCCGAAACGGGAACATGTACAAAATGTGGTCCCCCCAAATTTTGGAAACGGGGAAACACAATCTATATATATATATATATATATTAGGACATTTAAGAAATATGTGCAATCATAAAGCATATATGATACATTCTAATTTATTACATTATGATAAAATTGTCAATTGTCAATGTATAAACTATAAGTCTCTAAATTTACATCACATTTACTCATGAATGATCACATAATGAAAATAGCAATATCCAAAATCAGCCACGAGAAATTTCCAATTTCCTATCTCTTGCTTGATTGGGAGTTTCATCCCACATAGTCGAACGACCTTAGTTCTCTTGATTAAATACAAGTTCCATACCCTAGTACCCTAGGTTCTTTTGATTATTGGGAATCTCCCCTGCATAGAGGGCTTGGTTCTCTTGATTAAATACAAGTTCCATTCCCTAGTACAGGACAAAATCCAGTGGAAACATTGCAATCCCCCCAATCCTGAAATCCTGAAAAACAAATAACTCTGCTGGATTTTGAGTGAGATCTAAAATTCTACTTTCTCCATATGAAATCTAATGAGGGGGAAACCACTCTCAAACATCCTGAGTCATTTCATGGTATGTTAAAAATTTAAGTAAAAGTGATTGCATCCTTTTACTTTAAGAATTTAACATTACCATGAACTACATATCAACACTAGGGCTGTAGGCTTGAACTTTAGGCTGCCCCACTAAAAAAAATCCTCTTTTTTATAACTTGAGAGAGGCATCTAGAAGCATCCAGAAGATATTTTAGTCACTGAACAAAAAATTAGAAGCGAAAAAATAAGAAAACATCAAATGTTAACTAGAAACTCCTCCGTACAGCCTGGAAACTCGTTTTCGGCCATACTGGCCACGTTTCCCCAACGTGAAATAGGCCAGTACGACTGAAAACAAGTTTCCAAGTTGTACGGTACGAGTTTCCTCGTTTCCGGCTAGAAACTGACCACTGGGCAACATTTCCTGCAACTTAGCTATTATATTAAATTAAAAACATCAGTTGTCAAGATTAAACATAACTTCACTTATATTATAAACCATTCGATACGATTGAATGCAAGAAACAAGAAACAATAGTGGATCTTATGCAAACCCCAAAATCAATACAATACTACAGAGAAAGGCAACCACCATTTGACGGGAATTGATTTTTTTTTATACAAGGTAGTGAAAGAATACAAAAAGGTGAAGGAACCTTTGCAATTTAAGAAAAAAGGGAACGAAGAGCGCACAACAACTTTTGATGGTGTAGACTATACCATTCCTAATCTCACGATTAACTCTTATATCATAACCCTTCATTACTTCAAATTGATGGTGACGACTTTTACAATTGTATATTATCGATATATTAAAATATAAATTATAACATTCAATGAAAATCATGTAAAAGATTATCGTAAACTATATAACTTGAAATAAATCTAATAAAATTGTATTCATTTTAATAACATTAAATTTTAATTATATATTTATAACTGTATATTATTTCAGAGAGTTGAACATCCTTCTTGTCACGAATATAAAATTACATTTTTGATATCGCATGTTAAAAACTGTGGATCATATCATGTGTAAAAGTTTGCAATTGGACAAAAGAATGAGAAATATGTAGCGACCATTTTTATCTCTTTAGCAAAGAATACGATTATTGGCAAATGATAGGAGTTTTAAAAGTGGCGTAGAGATATAATAAAATGGTTAACCAGTCTCATCAGAAAGTTGATCATCCTTTTTCTCACAAATATAAACCTCCAAGGCCAAGTTTATATCAATTGGATTGTGCACTGGAATATAAATATATAAAATTTATATATCAGCCCCCAAGGGTGCGGCTTGTTGGCCAATGAACGTACTGCTAAGGTGTTCATGCCGTTGTGTAGGTCATAGGTTCAAACCTTGTCCTATCCGTGCATTGTGCTTGGGGGCAGTGCAGTTGCACCTGGAGGTTATAGTGGCAACCATTGGGGATCGACCCCATGTCATGCAAGTACAAGAGTCGAAGCTTTACCAATTCCACCAGTCACAAATATATATGTTTATTTATTTATTTATATATTTATATATCAGAAAGTGAAATTTTACACGAAGTTAAGATGGACAGTAGTTATTTTGTGTATCACTAAATTATAAACATAGATTGACAAGTCATTGTCATTTTGGCACAGATAATACATAAATAGTCCAGTGGGTCAGAAGCTTTGTAATTACAAGTTCAGTTACCACGAACATTGTATTTATACTTTGATACTTTGGATAGGTCCTATAAGGTCCCGCAGAGTTTGAAACCAACACTTTGATACCAAATCTAAAAACCCTAATTCTAGAATTTAAATAGAGAACTTAAATTCAACAATTTAAACCAATTATGGTACCCTAATTTGCATTTTAACCAGACGGTCCGAATTTAAAAATTTATTTGCAGGTACTTACTTGAAAATCTTGTTCGAAGGAAAATTCGTACTATCTTTGCTCCTGCTCCTACTACCAAACCAACCTTCTCCTCCCAGCCTATCTGGGATCAACCTATTTGATTCCCATATCCGCAAGACTTCAAAATAGAGGCCTTCTAGCCCTTGTGCCCAAAGCTACAAGAAAAATTAAGGCTCAATCTTCCTCTCTGTTTCTTTCCCGGTATTCCTCCTTTGTCTGCAAAAGACCAAAAAAGACTCCCCACAAAAGAATCCCCCTTCTTGCAGTTCACTAACCCCTTATATTGGAGAGGTTTCTTCCTCCCCATGAAACCTCTCCACTGCCCTTGCATAACAATATTCTCGACTCCTCTCCACTACTTGCCACCTGCAATGTCCTTTATGACTTTTAGGCGGTCCGTCTTCCTTGTGCTAATATATATATATATGACTCATGAATTTATTTAAAGAGTTTATTAAATGACTTTTAGTTCCTACGTACAAGGATATTTAATGGATTTTGTGTGAACACTATAGTATATATGGTGATTAATGTCAATAAATTTTATTAAATAATTAATAAGTAGCTCATGAACATTTTAGCTTAACCTGATTATGCATTGGGTGTTACACCAAAGTAATCATAGTGGTTTATTTAGTTGAATTTATTAATTAATGTATTTAATTAATGGGTTTGTTAATAATTTTACTTTAATAGATTCATTAAATATTATCATATAGACTTTATACATTATGAAATTCATGATAGTTAGGTATTTAATTTAGTAGAAATTCATTTATCCATATTTAAACATTCTTCATAGTTAATCAGTAGGTATACTAGTGTAGTACATGTGATGCATGCATATGTAGCTATCATATGCATGCATTGTATACATGCTAATAATCATATTCTATTCGTAATTCGAGATGGGTCATTACACTTGACTTGTAGCTACTCCAAGCTCGTCAAATTTATCAAACCCTAGGTCTTGCCCTTATTTATAGGTTTCTTTATAGAAAGTGAATTTCTTCTTTGTGAAGCCTTGAACCTAAATCACATCTTTCTTGAAGAGTTCCTAGTGAGATCATTTCACACATTAACCCTAGGATATCTATCATAAGTGATCTGCCTCCTACCAGGACTCCTCCCATCGGTGAAAATCATTAAAGAGCAAGGGGTTTTGGTTGTGGTGATAGTGGGCTACTACCCCATTTTTGCTTCTTGGTCTAGTTTATACCTTGTAGGGTTTCCCTCTTCAAGGCCTGCTAAATTCTGTGGAAACATAGCCATCTAACGCTTTTTCTTTCTTTGAGCATCACAACCACCAGGGCAAAGTTTTCCAACCCGACTCAAGGATGTGAATATGCGAGTGCCAAATCCCAATGAACCAATGACAATTAACCCAAAGGATGGAGATGATATCAAAGGAGAGGATGTGACATGGAAAATGTTATGGAAAAGGGTAATGAACATGTTATTTCAATCTAAGTTTTGCAAGTAGTTCCCTCCTATGACCTTAAGGCCTTAGCGGAGGTCCCATTGGACTAGGGCTAAAGACTAAGCCCCCTAGTTAGGTGAGAGAACAAGTTTTTAGTCAAGATCGGTCAATCATCCAGATCACTCCTTTATCCATGCTAAGATTCCCAAAACATTGAGTAAAAGCACTCAATCACAAAATGGTCAAAGTACTTGTTTAGTGGTAGCCCACCTTCATCCTAAGCGAATGTTGGATGGTAAGAGGTGCATGACTAGTGTAGATGGCAGAGAAACCTAGCATATCATCATCAATGAGCAACTGTGTAGGGCTGTTGGCTGGCTGTCCAAGATAGGCGAAAAAGTTTTCTCCTATGTGTTTACCCATTTTGTGGGGTAACATGGAATACTCTTACGGCCAATGATAGAGTAGCTAAGAACAACTTGCAGACATTTTTACTAAGGCAGCTGCAAAAGTCCAGTTTTTGATGCTCCAAGATCAGATTTTGATCCCTATTAGCATCAAGGGGGAGTATGTTGATAACTGATGCAAGATTATGCATGCCATTCCATGCCATGCATGCAATTCATCTTCAGTGTTATTTTTTGACCAATAATGTTTAGATATAAATTGCATTATTAGTTTTAGATCTGTTATTTTCAAAGAGCTGTGCAAACAATGCATGCAAAAAATGCCGGAGCTGTTTTCCAAAATAAGCTGTTGTAAACATTCAATCAGGAGCAGCAAACTCTTTGTTTGGTAAGGCCATGAACTCCATTTATTAGGAGTCACATCCTCTATTATTATGATGATCAGTGTTGAACATCTTTGCGTGTGCAGCTGTGGGAATAAAAATTTACTTTTTGTATATGCCTCGGGTATAAGTGATTCCATTTATTATTGTTATTTTATCACTGTTTTTATCATTTCTATGCTGTTATAATTGATTAATTAGCTAGTTCAGAGTTAGCTCTATATAGAATCTTCAGATGGAATAACAGAATGTTACAAAACCAACTTTTCTCCCATCAAACAAAAACATTATCCATATATTTAGCATACTCTTCCTAATAACATTAATTTAGTCTCTTATGGTAGGAGCATTTGAAATGCATATGGATTCCTCTGAAATACAGTTTGAACTATGCATATCTATGTGGATGCTTATACACATATTACCCAAGAATCTAAGAAATAAGCAAAAAAACTGAATGTATGAATGTGTGTTTGTCTGTTTGTTCTGGTCAAAGAGAGATAGAAAACTTCACATGTATGCAAGTGATGCACTCCTTTGGGAAGGAAGTTTCCCTGATAAGTTGTTATCTCCAAGGAACCTGCAATTATTGCAACGTAAGTTATCTTGCAAGTGATTTTATTTGTGACGTTCCATATATGAGTTTGATAGAATTTTCAGATCAAAGCACTGAAAGTTTGCATAATTGTGATATATTTTATTGGAATAAATATTTTTGTCTAGCAATCTACTTACAAAAATAGCAGAGAACTCAGATTTTGGAAGGAATTTGGAATTCCTCCTGTAAACTTATTAAAGCTCAAGTCCCTGACACAAGAATAATGTTCAAGTAAGTAGGCCTACAAGAATAAAACTGTTGATAAAAGATAATAATTTAACAACTGTATATCATAAAATAGACTGATAATTTTCAAAATTCAAACTGCTGGGCACCTAAGCTCCAGTTAAGAAGGCTATCACTCCGTGCTTTAGGAGCACCACATACACAATTCATGTAAATCTGGACATGTTCAGGAAAAAGAAATAAAAAACTGACTGCATAAAGAAAAGGTTTAAAAGCAATATATAGAAATCAACAAACAGTACCACATTCCTCTAATTATTGTAATATCATACAGTTTCCTCTTGCAGATCACAGCCTGCATCTTATTTTGAAAGCACAAAAATGATGATTAGGAAGAATCCAAATACAGTATCAGTGCTCATTGTGAAGTTAGAAGCATTCTCAAGGTTCAGTCAAGAAAATTACATTCAAAGCAATATATCCGAAGAGGAGGAACTGTAGAAGTTTAATTGGAATTCAGTTTATTTTCGGAATATATTTAGACATGTCGCATCATAATTATATTATAGTTAAAATTGACTTCATAATACCTGGGTCAATGGTAAAGAGTCGACCATAATCCACTGAACCTTAACAGAATGATTATTTAAAGACAATGTATAAAAAAATTTGGAAAACACTTCTCAAATCAATATGTTATGTTTCTATGATTTGTATGGACAACTCTATATATCCACTCCATATTTTTATCTAGTAAGTGGCAGGTTAGCCTTAAGAGTTTGCAAGTAACTTGAGCAACTTCAAAAAAAACTCCAATAGAAAATAAACCTATGAACAATTGAACAAACACAGCAAACAAAGAGGATTGGTGAATGTGTGTAATAAGAAACACAACGCAGGGAAAGAGACCTTGCAGAAGAAAAGAAAAATAGCACTGCATGATAGTGCAATAGTAAAACAGGTCCGTAAACACTCACGTAAGAATCAAACTGCAAGGAGAGAATTGCCGCAAAAAATATATAGAGGTATATATCTTGTATATAAAAAGGTTTCTGAGACATGATCTTTGTCTACGTGTTCCATGAAATATTTAAAATTGTTAATTAAGTAGGTAAGATATATAAATTATAAAATTGCAAAATACAAATATAATACAACTATTTCTAAATCTCATCATATTCTCGCAGCTTGGAGTATATTGTCCTCAATTGCTTTCAATGTAACAAATTTTCCTATGAAGAAATAAATGATCCTCTAGCTTTCTGTGTAGTTTGGGTTGTTGCTACACAATCTAGTAGGGGTCCTAGGTGGGGAACCTATGGGACAACTATCAGACCAAATGACAACAATGGGACAAAGTCCCACTGTCACCTCAGTCAATGTCCCCTGCTCTTTATAGAATTCCACTGATACAACTATTTCTAAATCTCATCATATTCTCGCCCCCTAGAGTATATTGTCCTCAATTGCTTTCAATGGTAACAAATTTTCCTATGAAGAAATAAATGATCATCTAGCTTTTTGTAGTTGGGGTTGTCTCCACACAATATAGTAGGGGTCCTAGTTGGGGAACCTATGGGAAAACTACCAGACCAAATGACAACAATGGGACAAAGTCCCACTGTCACCTCTGTCAATGTCCCCTACTCTTTACAAAATTTCATTGATGGGAGGAGTCTCGATATGAAATGAAATGATATTTTAAGGTCTACGAGATTAAAAATAGTCTATGATTCCATTAGTTCCCAGTTTTTTCGCCTTTTGCAATTCAATCCTTTTCCAATTCAAATTGATGATGAGCTGGCCCAACCTTCCAACAATCACCTCGCTAAAAAGACAATGCCAAGAAACTGATGCTAACATGTTCTCACTTTCTCTGATGCCTTTGAATGCATCACATTCCAAAATGAAATGTTTTTCCAATTCCACTGCACCAGACGTGAAAAATGTACACACCCATTCTTCCCAAGCTTCTTTAGGCATTTTCCATCATCCTGTTTCACACCGAAGTTGATGCGAGTTGGTCAGAAATCACTTATAATGATGATGTTAGTAACAAGGTATGAAGTGATTCCAAAGGCCCATTCAAGGAGAGACTTAATTAAGGGCTCAATGCTTTTCAAGAAGCTAAAAGCTCTCCTAGAGACCTAGGAGGAAAATCTAGAATTAGAGTTTGAGATCTTCAATGATGTTCTTTGATTTCAAACTTTTGTAAACCATGAACATATTTAAGTCTTTAATAATATATGAGAAATTATATAAATATAAGTTGTATTTAATAATAATATATAAAATACATATAATAAATTTTATTTATAATAATATAAATATATTAAAATTATAATAATCTTTTATATTTTGTTTTAATTGATTCTTGCACCATTATTGATAATATTTGGCGATATATCAGCGATATTCGAAAATATCGCAATATTTTCGCAAACGATATATCACTGGAGGAAATATCGGGCTATGTTTAAAAATTTGAAAAAAATATTTTTTTTTTTCTTCTTGCCGATATTTTGTTGATACCGATATTATTCAACATTGTTCTAGGCTATAAATAAAATATATGAAGATATGTATAAATAATATACACAATATATATTAATTTTGATATTTTGTGATATAATAATAATATATGAAGATATATGTAAAAATAATATAAATATACAAGTAGTGTGTGATATTTTGTTGTTAATTGATTGGTTGATTATATTCTCATTCTAAATTTACTATATAATTGGGTTCAAACAAATTTCCCTTTATTTATTTTTATTTTTATTTTTAGTTTTATCCTAATCTTTTTATTTTTACTCCATAACAATCAAATTTCTTTTTTATTTCTCTCAATAAACATATGTTATTAAATATTTTCTTATAAAATAAAATCAGTAATAAAAATGGACCAAAAGCTTTATAATCTAACGGACATCTATTAATTTAATATTAAATTTTAATGATTTTATTTGACTTTCTCCAACATTTATATTTGGAACATGATGTATCTCGGCTATTTGAACCTGTGGATAGATAGGATTTTTTATCTTTGTCCTAAGGATACCCGATGAACTACGGTAGTTGGTTCGAAACGTTGACTAGTAAAAATTGATTATGTGATTAATCTGAAAAAATGATCTCATCTTCTATTACGATGAGTATACCTAAGGTAAAGAAATTTCAAGATGATATAGGACCTCTCAGGAAGCTTTGTGAGATGATTAGACACCTTCAATAGGCTTTTGTTATCCATGAGAGACCTAATTAGGGCTTACACTAGACCTAGGGTTTTTAGGAAAAACGTGGGGAAAAATTCCTCCAAAGTGCTCTCTAGGTTAAGGTAAGACAAAAGAAAGGACCTAGTAAGATTTATTCCTTTGAGTAATATATGACCCTTAAGAAAACCACCTTATCTAAGGAAAACCAACTAGGTTTTTCCTCCAAGGGCACACCTAGGGCATAAGATTTCTGGAGATTTGACCGTGAGAATTCCAGTAAACTTTGAGATCCTCTAAAGGAGGTAGCAATGCGGGTCTCTATCCAAGCAAATTTGAGAAATTAATCCCTTGAAGAATTTTGCAAGGTGCCCTAGCTAGGTTGTCTAGGGAAAGGGGCCAAAATTTTGAGAAGAAAAAAGAGAGGAAAGGTTGATCACCAATCTTTCTTGGACTAGTGCCTTATCCTTGGGCTATGGAGTCAATGATGATTCAAGATTTTCCAAACTCGTCTTCATGGAGGTCAAAGAATGATGCCCTAGCAATCACTCTTCAACAATTACTTACTCAATATCTATGGCTTTTCATGGAAGAAGAAAAAAGTCCCATCCGCTAGGAAAATTCATATATTGTCATGCAAAGAGTAACATGTGCAATTTACAACCAAATAACCTTTTACAATGATACTCAATAAACTAAGGCACAAAGGAATTAACTTGGTTGCAATAATTCCACACATTAGACATTATGATCATTCCAATAAAATAATTTCAACAAGATAACACTTACAAGATAACAAGAGATATATCCAACCATAGAAAGAAGTAGTTCCACGAGAGATTGAAATTAGCTTCCAAAGATATCGAAAGGCATCAAAGAACATCCAATTCGTCCGAGAAAAGAAGCGTGGGATTCCTTTTAAAAGAGAAGTCCAAGCAATCATGATGCTCTCTCACAATGAGAGCTAGTTCTATTCATATGATTCTTTCCTAATTCGATTTAGCCTAATTAGCCCCAAAAATTATAAAATAATGTGCAAATAACAAATCTTGGTGATAAGCCCACCAAGTAGCTAATAAAGTGATGAAGAAGCCATCCATAAGTGAGCCGAAATGATGAAATCGTGATGTAGAAGGGTCATTTGAGGGACTTGTTGAGTCCTCAAGATGCCATGATGAGGGAGAGGACTCCATGAATGATGGACAAGGGCGTGGCCCTTGATCTCTATGCAAATCATCATGTGGTGCTCCAAAGTGGCTTTGGAGCACAAGTACTAGTCTCATGGGTCTCTGAATGAAAAATAAGCCTGCAAATTGCTCTGAATGACGGATCTAAAGATGGTGCATGCCTTCCCATGTCTCAAGAGTGGGACAAACCTTCTTTGGGCCTTGGATCAACTGCCAAACCATGTGTACACTGCTATGCTGGTTGCGGGCAATGCTGGTCCAAGTACATCATCTCGTGAATGATGTGGGGCAATGAACAAGTTGCTGAAGGTGTTTAGGGTGCCTGTGAGATGAGATAATTCTCTATCACATGACTGAGTCCCATGGCTCTCAAAGCATCCCCTGCAAATGTCAATATGATCCTCTAGTGGGCTTGGTCCCCAGTTAAGTTGCCCAACCCATGATGAATCCACCTGCCAATTACGCATAAGATCCCATTAGAGAAATTTTGAGGTCTAAAATGGGCCTCAAAACAAAAATGTACAACCAAAATCAACTTTATAGGAACCAATAGGATTCAAGATGATGATGTCAACCATGGGGGATGATTTACCATTTTTATTAAAAAAGTAAAGAGATAAAAAATAAAAAAATAAAAAACTACTTTTTCAACTCGTATTTTCAATTTATCTCCCTATGGCTTTACTAGATTTTGAGCGGGAGAACTTGTTGGATGCAAAATTTAATTCCTCATACAAGGAGTACCCATGTTTCATACATACTTTCGATGGACCCTGCTACACGAAAAATGAGAAATACATGAAAAAACGTGATTGCAATCATGTTTTTTCATGTATTTCTCATTTTTCATATAGCAGGGTCCATCGAAAGTATGCAAAATGGATAGTTGTTGGGTGAGGAATTAAATTCCACATCCAACGAGTGCTCCTACTCAAAATTTGAGTAAAACCATAGGGAGATAAATTGAAAATACGAGTTGAAAGAGTAGTTTTTATTTTTTCTCTCTAAAATATGATGACGTTATCTAATCTTATTTTATTTTTTCTAATATTATTTTATAATATTCCTTAGGAGGACCATTTTAGACCTCAAAATTTCTCTAATGAATGTGTCTCCACACCATCAGGTACAATAATTCATTATTGCATCTAGGTGAACCAAGCTTGTTATTCCAGGGACAAATGAGATTTCATAATTGGTTGCCCTTCCAAATTTGGGGTTTTGAGCATGTAATTGTGTTACCCCCTGGGTAGGATTGGCTAATAAACAACCCTATTAGGTGTTCGTAGCCCCTAAAGGCAAAAACATATCCAAGGTACACCCTTCAAGTGATAGGGGATATGTGGATAATGATGAGGTGGATCGGGACACAGGGGTCTCAAGACCAAATGCCATGGGTTCAAGGGTGGTAATGATGAGGGTTGTCCACATATTTAGGAGTATGGATGTAAGAGGGAGAAATCATGATACATGAGTTACCCCAACCTTTTTTTATGTCCTTCATTTGCCTTTTGACTTTTCTTGATTTTTTTTTATTATACTGCTCAGGGCTCCAGGGGATGAGAGGATGTTGTGTATGATATAAGAAATGATTACCCCCTTAAGGTGGGGCAGTTCATCACCCACCAGGGTTTGGGACATGCATGGGTTCCTTAATGATGCAGGGGGAACTCAAGGGGCCCTAGGAACTAGGGTGATGGCCATAATGAAGGGGTAGAGCTCATGTTTGGCTTTTGCCGACATGCTAATATATTGCCCCGACCATCTTTTACATTTTGTGGTATTATTTCATTTTGTATGTGGCCATGAATGCTTTTATATTTTTTTTAGCTGCATCAACCTTCAAGGCTACATTCCACGCCCAACCCAGACATGTAGACAAAGGGAAGGAGAGTACCAGAGCCTTGTGGAACTAGTGGTCATGTGAACCCAAAGAGGGAAGATGGTGAAATAGGGCATGTAATGTGTGTTATAGCTCAAACTAGTAGGGGTCCTCGGAGGAGATCCTATAGAGCAACTACTAGGTCAAGGGGCAACAATGGAACGATAGCCCACTGTCACCTCAACTAAGGCTCCCTGCTCTTTACAGACTTTCACCGATGGGAGGAGTCCCGGTATGAGAGGAATCACAATAATAGATGGACCAATGATAAAATATGGGGTGATTCCTAAAGTCTATTCACAAGAGAGACTCAATTGAATAGCTTACTTGCTTGAGAAGCAAGGTGATAGGCTCTCTAGAAAGAGCTAAGAGGATACTTGAGCCTAGTTTTGGAGGATATACCTAGAATTGAAGATCCTTGTGGAGAAATGGATTCTATGTAATACTTGTGGAATTTGAGTTGTAGAGTTATGGGACCATAAAGAAGGCAAGTGGACCCAAACTGGGTTAAGGGTATGGAGTTGATCAACCAAGGAGGGGATTGACCTAATTAGGGAAGAGAATAGGATCAAAGGACTAATTTTCATTTGAGATTTGAATGCAATGATCCTAGTGAGGACACTAACCCAAATCAACGTAGGGAAAGAAATGGTCTTATGTCTAGGGCTTGCTATATCTCAGGATTCCATCGTCAAATTTTCCTTTAACTTAGGGGACCTCTTGAGAAAACTCCAACGCAGTAATGAACCAAAATTCAAGGGTTATGGATGGTTACAAGGAATTTCGCTTGATGCCCTAGGTGACTGTCTAGGGTTAGGCCTATAATTGGAAAAAGTAAAGAAACGAAGGGTAAATTTGACCACCAAGGGGCTGCGAGGATTAGTGCCTTGCTTCTTGGGTTTACTGGAGTCAAGATACACCTAGATCAAGAATTTTCATTTGTTAAGGACTCTAATTGACCTTTGTTAGCCTCTCCTAGGGTAGCAACTAGGTTTATAGGGATTTATACTTCAAATTTGCAAAGGAGATGAAGTTTCGAGGTCTTTCAACCTATGAGGTGCCTCTAGGAACATTCACCAGCTCCCTCAAATAGAAATGCATGCATCAAATCACTTATTCTTGGCTTTTAGAAGAATTTCGCATTACATTAACCCGTACAAGAATAATGATAACAATATAGATGCATTTGACAAGTAAGATAACAAGGATATCATTAAATGTTCACTTACATGAGAGAGAGAGTATATCCATTCATCAACTTCGCATTAGAAAGAATCTCCAAAGGCAATAGCAAAAATCCAAACATCATAGTGCATCAATAAAACTCCAAAAAGCTCATCCCAACAACAAGTGCAAAAATCTCTGAAGACACACTAATCCAATCCAAGTGATGATGGGAGGAATGAATGAGCCTCTCAATCAATTTATACAATCAATTTATATGAGCACAAAATAAATTTATTAGGAGGCTTAATAGTAGCAGGCATGCCTTTTACCAAATCATTCAATCTCTTATTGAATTCCTCCATGGTTTCATTTTCATTCTTCTTCATAAAGCTAATAGCATTGATCAAGTGCCTCTTTCTTCTCTCCAAATTTTCCTATGAAAAAATTAATGATAGCTTGTAAGGAGTCATAAGAGTTAGCAAGTTGCTTAGTGAACCAATCAAGAGCATCCTCTTCTAAAGAGAGAACAAAAGTCTCATCTTCACATCCTCATAGTTAGTAGTGTTACACAACTTGAAAATGTGAAAAATTGGGGACCCGATTCCTATTGCAGCAAACTGATGATATTTCTCCTATCGTTAAATTACTTTGAACAAATTACTTGCAGTTTTCTATTGTTGGAAATTCTGAGTCTAACTATTAGAAACCCTTCATGTACTTTCTAATTTATTTCTGCCTACATGTTCTGTTAAATTAATAAGTTATTTACCATGTAAATACTGAAAATAAATACAAGTACATGCTCAACACATTACAAATCATCAAGTAAAGAAAACAAAGCAAGCACACAAGTGACACCGTTGTTTTTTGACTAATGTCCCCAAAAAAACCCAATGCGGGAAAACTGGTGCAACTATCTGAGGGTTTTATTATTAAGTAATTTCAGAATACAATTTGGGTGCCAAAACTGGTTCACCCAACAGAGAATGATCTCGGCAGCAATACCTCCCAGTCGGAGACAAATATTCCGGCTAAAATCCCGTATGAACAATCCCACAGCTCTCAGTTCCAATCTGCCCCACGAAATCTCCCAGCGTCTGCCTCTAGGGACTACGTCAGCCTCTCTAGCCCAACGTCAGCCCAATAACCCATGTGTCAACCTCTGGAGGCACTACATCAGCCTCTAGAGCCTCTACATCACCCATGTTGGCTCTTTGAGGCATTGTGCAGCTCTTGGCTGCCTCTATGTGGGCCCTAGCTGGCTCTATGTGGCATCTCGTTGGCTCTGCATCCCTCTCTCCCGACTTCTACGTTGATTCTCCTGGTACTCTCTCTGCCTCTCTGCTTCTATATTCACTGCCCTTCAGTTGCAACTCTAATCACTCCTTCAATTTCCTCAGCAAGCCCTGCCCTACAAAATCGAATTCTTGATCAACTCGGTGTGTTCTCCAAGTGACCCTCAAGCCTCCTTGTATACTTTTCTTGTTGACAATTAACAATCGAGATTATATCCCTAATCAACAGCTAAGATTAGATCTGGCTTGATCCATGACTTTTGGACCATTCTAACTCAGTTTTATATTAATTCACATTAATATTTTATTTTCCTTAAGTTTAGACTTAGGGACTCCATTAAAAATATTAATTATTTTAATATCTCCCAAACTGGTTAGATTTTTCCCAAACCATTTCTAAGTATTGGAGATCTCATGTGCTTTAGCCTCTCCACCAATTTTCATGGCTAGAGCACATCCGATGCTACCCCAAATCAACACTCCCTCTTAGCGAGGACTGTGCTCTAGTATTACTCCTCACTGAGTATCACCCTGATCATCTTGCATCAGTCCCTATGCTAATGCTAGGCCTGCTGCCCAACATCCTCTGCACTGGTGCGTCATGTACTGCTACCCATGGCCCTGCCACTACCACTGTTGCATCGTACGACAGCTCCAAACACTCCACTGCATCCTCTGACACTAAGTCTATCTTGCTACTGCTGAATCTCGGG
>APFE031094671.1:0-40410 GCA_000404065.3 Pinus taeda | reverse complement strand
AGTCACCTTTAAGCTCTTTTCTGACTCATAAAAGCTGAAAAGATTGTCATGTATTTTTCCCTTTTGACTCGTAAAGGAAATAAAATCGGAGGTCCGCTTTCAGCTCTTTTCGAATCATTTAAAAATGAAAGGATGGCCGAGCCCTTGTTATTTGGAGCTCGTTCTTGGTTACTAAACATCGTGTCTCTAGTAAGTTTTCTACTTTTTTGGATTGGACACGCTATTTACAAAGAGTACTCCTTGACCAAAATAGTCAAGCAGTTCTCTTAAGTATCGTTTTCTACCTTTTCAGGCTTGAGAGACACAAACTTACAAAAAGGCCCCCTCTGGAGTTTTCCTTTTCTTGTCTCTTTGAAACTCTCTAAACATGAAAGAGACTCCAAGTTTTACCTATCTCAGACTCGTTAGACCCTAACAACATTGGACTCGTCACCACGATGAGACCCAAGATTCTCCTCCCTAGGGCTCGTAAAAATTTCACTAGGTTGGATTTGTTCGAAGGATGAACTTAAATCACAAGCATACGCTATCCCCCTTCAAGCTTGTTTTTCAAAAATAATTGGGGTACTCACCAGCAATGGTGGGAGAAAATTTGGAAATATTCTATTGGTTACCTATGGTAGCTAGTCACTCTTGAACATCGACACTTTTACTTCTCACTAGTTTGGGATATCCTCATAACGTCGTTGGCCTTCCGAGGTTTGGATTTGTCATTTTGCCTCATTCCGTTTGGTCCTTGTTGTCTCCGTCAGACCTACGATCCCTTCATATCAAAATGTTTCCACCTTCCGGGGTCATGTCATCGATATGTTCAAGAGTTTAATCCTTCTGCAGTTTGCACCCTTACCTCCTCCTTTGATTCTCTATTTCATCCATCTTCATCTTGTTCCTTGTCTCATGTCACTGATGTGGGAAATATTATGGCCCTCTTGCGATGGGTCACTTCCTATCGACACCAACTCATTATCTAAGAAGTTGATATAGAGATTCCTTTCCGTACCTTGGAGCTTGCATGCCTCAATGGCAAGTTCTTAGCACTTGATGACAACCTTGCATTATCGGTCCTCGATCGGGTGATTCCATGAGTGTTTGACTTTAGATCATTCTTCACACTTCATGGATTATATTGGTGGTACCTTGAGAACCATTGAAATTACTAGTGGTCTCTCTCGCGCTTGTTAATGGTTTACCTCATTGACCGGTAATCTAGCGATTTTTTAGTATGCTCAACTTCAGCACATCTATTCACATATTAGGAATTGTACTATGATCAGTTATATTTCAAGACCACGGACTAAGATTACGTAAGTTAAGGTTGCGTGGATTGGTTCATGATTGCATACAAGACTCTTTGATTGGATGGCTGCGATCATACCTGAGTCCTTCTGGATGGTTGTGACCATACCTCTATCTTTATATATGGTCTTGTCGACTAGGTGGTTGCGTCCTTACCACAAGCCAAGTTTCATATGTCTTTTGGATGGCTGCGCCCATGCCTAGACTACATGTATTTCACTGTCAGAGATATCAGTTGTACTTGCACCTACAAGTTTTTAGCTATGGTGTTGTGGCTTGGTTATGATTTCGTAAAGCATTTCACTCCTCCCACTCTCTCAGCCTTCATGCTTTAGGGGGCATCTGTTACACAATAATTTGTCAGTGGCCTCATATCCCTTGATCTCAAATAGAGTCAGTCTCTGAGGGACATCTCTGCTGTGTCATACATCAAATAGATATGTCCATATCTTCCCACTCATTCAAGAAGATTAAACAAGTGCTCTCTAATCTTGATGATTGACCCTTTTACCCATGTTTCTGCATCGTCACAAGTAAACATCATTCTGCCTACAACAATTCTCTGTGATGAACTATAAGCTCATGACGTCATTACAGGGATACATCTGCTTCCTGCGACAATAGAATTTTAGGGCTCGGTGCAAGTCCTCATGATCTTTATTGCGATGATGGCTCTGCTTACACTACTTCCTTGTGACGTCGTCGCTGAGCCCTAGTGTATGACATGCGATAATCTAGATAAGGTAAATTAGTACAAACAAAATGCTTCTGGGTGATTCTAGAGTTGGTTGTTGGGTCAAAGGAGTTCACCTTTCCTCCTCTGGGATGGTGGTTCCACCTTTTAAGAAACCTCCCTTGAGGATAAGATCCCTTTCCCTCATCTTATGGAGGCTCCTCCTCTTATAAAAGCACTCCCTATTGCTATGATCAGCTAGTTTTTGGATTTGAGCAAATTAACTAGCTTTGGTGTGAGTTTTTAGTGTGAATTACTGATAGTTTAGCAATTGGTTGTGGATTGCCTTAGTTTTGTATTAGAGCTTGTGAGTGAGAGAGAGAGAGTTATCATCCATTTAGGAGACCCTTTTGAGAGTGAATGCTTGAAGAAACATGCCAGCTGAACCCTTCGAGAAGGCTTGTGACGTCAAGGCTTGGTTTTAAGCTTTGCTTTTATTCATTTTAATACAATCAATGGTGATTTCCTATGTCTAATGTAAAATATAATTGATAGCTTATGATTCCTTAAGTCTGTAAGTAAATAGAACATTGTTGTATTATGTTATGTCCTCTGTTGTTCTTTTGTGTTGTTTTAGGTAAATTGCTCATTGAGGAGAAGGAAACGATAGTTGAAGCGGTGCAACGAAACCTCCATCGAACACCGTTTGAAGTAGTCTCTTTCAACAACGATTGTTTAAGGAAATTAGTTGTTGTTTTGTCTTGTTGTGACTAGACCCACTCTAGGGCTAGAGGGGTTGCCTCTGTCTACAGAGGGAACATTTTCAACATCATAGACACAAGCACCACAAAAATATGATTTTATTAATTACTGGAATACATTGCAAATTTTACAAGAAAAGTTTCGTCAAAAACTGTCTGTAGTGACTCAATCACTCTCAAAGTAAAATATTACTTTGAATTACAATAATGACTTTCACTTATCACTCCAAATACAAAAATTCACTTATTGCTCCAAATACTGAATATGCATCTTATGACTCCATAAAATCACTGATTATTCCATTACATAAAGAATTATAAATACTCCTTATCTCTCCAAAATATTAAAATATGTCCTTATTCCTCGAAAGACTTGATATCACTTTATAAAAAAATCGCTTTATGAAGTAACTTAAGAAGTGAATTAATGTTTATGATTTTACTTTATAAAAGTGAAATGAATTCAAAAATCAAAATTTTGTGCACACTCCCTTCTTTAAAAAAATAACGCACACCTTGTTGGAGAGACTTTAGCCAATACTTTACACTGGAACTTTGGATCTAGAGAAGACCTTTGACATTTGCATCATGAATAATGCCTGAAGGACAAAAACATTGTTGCTGGCCTGAACTCAAAGCAACTTCACTTTCTGCAGTCATTTCTTTCTCTTGTGCCTTGAATCCAAGGCTATTAGTTTTTGGCAAATCCTTCTATGTCTCTTCACAGCAATTTGCAGTAGCATTATTACTTTCATCCTTCAATTGGACCATTCATGAAGCCTCAGTCATGCCAACCTTCTGTTTCTGATCTGCATCAACAAGTCAATAGAATGCAACCATCACGATGGCAGCATATGGGGGAAGAAGAGCACTTTATAATGCATCAAGAATACATGTTATTGCAACAGACTCACAGTCAGGCCCTAGCTGCTCTACCTAATCAAGTGGGAGCTACTTTTGTTGGTGACTCATCCAATAGAACTATAAGAAAACAGGGTTTGTATTCTTCAATTCCAGATGTTGTACAATTCAAACCACCATTAAGGAGTACCCAACTACAAGGAGAAGTCTTCAATGTAAGAGAATGGGTGGCCAGTCTCGTACATGGTATGTTGGGTTCAAGCAATCATTTAGAAGGCTCCATTTTCCATACTCATATGAGCTTTCGACATCATCAATTGCTATGAAGAGAGACAAAGGAGAGGTTATGTGAAATCACTTTACTGTATTTCGGTTTCAGGTTATGATCAAAACAATGCACTCATAGGTCCATCATCCTTCTCTGTTCAAGAATCTAATAGTAGTTGCCAAAAATACCTAACGTTACTGGATTTGGGTTTCACATCAAAATGCACCACCATTCTGTTCCTGCACTTCAAAACATCTTTCTGTGTCATTAATTGTTTTGATCTACACTCACATCTGTAACCTTTCCAATAATTCAATTATACATTACTAAATTACTCATGGGTTCAGGTGTGCATCATTCATAAACAACCACAAACTAAACAAGTTCAGAAAAAATCCCATATTGACACAAACAATTATTTTCAATTTTCTCCAGAGCATCTGCCCATTAAAACATAACCCAAATACTCTATCATCACAAAGCAATTTGCTCACATTATAGTTTATGTTTGAAAATGGAATTCGATTCCTTGAGTTGAATCTCTTTGCATCACTTAGACTTTTCGTAATTTGTAAAATAAAACACCATGCTTAATCCCTCTTACCTTATATGTAGCCTTACCTTCAACAATAGGATTTGGGATAGTGATTCTCTTTCGTTTGACTCTGTAGACCAATCTACCTTTGGCAACGCTTGTAATCTACAAGCTCGTTTCTCCTTACCACGCATCTATAGTTTGAGAGTTCTTAATTCAACTGAGTGCATATTTTTCAACGCATTTTGATCGAAGTCCTAGACACATGTATTATTGAAGAACTCACCATGTTGGTGCAAAAATTACGCTGATATTTTATTAATTCCACCAACAGGACATCACTACAGCAATAATTCTTCTCAAATTGAGTTATAGGAAATATATTCTTGTATCTATGAACTCAAATCATTCAGGTGGGATTAGCCATAGAAAAGTAAAAAGAGACACATAAAATAACACACGATGCTCAACACATATGCACAGTCTGTCTACGGCTTGCCTGATTGTGAAAGTTGATTGCCTGGTGGTTGTCAATTTTAAATGTGGTTGTCGTCTCTCCTCGTACTACACATTATGATCACTGTGTTAGCACAGATCCATACTAGCTAATGCTACCACAATAATGGCTCTGATACCACATGAAGCATAATCACACAGCCATAAAATCATATGCACAACAAATTAACTCACATACATTAAAATGGCAGGAAATGTAGAGAGCCATCATGTGGTCTCTCATGCTCATCTAATTCTCTCTTATTCAAATAATTTAATAATACATTTAAATACATGAGCAAGTGGTCTTAAGATAGTGCCTCTATCGTAGACTCACTTGGTTGGGACATTTTCTCAACTTACACACTAATTTAGGAGAGCTAGTTGGAGAGAATCTCTCATCCAAAACCAAACTTATTAGTTTGAGGAATTCTCATGATTTTATTAATTTAATTTAATTTTTCGATTTATTAATTGATTATTAAGAGAGTTAGGCTAACACCAATACAAACTTAAGCATGCGAGCCTCACCCATGTGCTCACATTCTTGGCTTTCACATCAACCCAACCTCCTACCAACAAAACTCCGATTAAGAAATTCAATTTAAACCAAGAGTTTTCTTTGTGTTTGGTTGACTTTTTCAAGCCAGACAACCTCACCAACTTGGTACCCCCTTCCATGGCTCCTCTACTATGAGAATTTATAGATGTCTTCAGTAAACCCACAAGGCTACCCACATCACACTCTATTGAACACAAAATTGATCTTATTCTAGGTGCATGCTTACCCAAGCCCCATGTTATTGCCTCACTATTAGAGAGGGATCTGAGATTGAACACCAAATTGAAATATTGTTGACATTTGGCCATATTCAACCTTCATCCTCTCCATGCGCATCTCTAGGTTTTATTATTTGAAAAAGGATGATTATGAATGGTGCATAGTGACAAACTATCTACCCATCAATAAATCTATTATTAAAAACGCTACCCCTACCTGAGATTAAAGATTTGTTAGACCACAAATAAGGGGAATGTTTCTTAACAAATATGGATTTGATCGTAGGCTACCATCAACCATCAGAGGAAATTTTAGCCTAAAAGTGGCCTCCTAAGGAAAAATAATAAAATAATAGTGAAAATCATAAAACAAAGCTTATGAATTTTGGAGGGAAAAGATAAAAACTAATTTTTATTTTATTTTTATTTTTAAATTGTTTTTTCTTTATCTCCTCTTCTAGGTTTTCAAATTCATGTGTATAACTTGTGTATGCGAATTCATTCCACATCCAACGAGTACCCATTATGCTACTTTTGAGAAGGCCCACATTGATTAAAAAATGAAGATACATTAAAATGTGTTGAACAAAATTTTTTCATGTATCTTCATTTTTTTTATCAATGTGGGCCTTCTCAAAAGAATACATAATGGGTAATCGTTGGATGTGGAATTTAATTTCCCATCTGATGAGTGTCTACACTTGAAATTTGAGTAAACCTATAAGGAGAGAAGCCAAAAATACAATTAAGAAAAGTAGTTATTCTTCTTCTTTCTCCAAACTATTTACATGTACCTCTTAATAAATTTAAAAGGTTTTTATTGGTTTACAAATTATGACATGGAAATTACGTGAAAATTTCATCATGACTTTTAGGCTTAAATTTATTCTAATGTTTGCATGCATGTTGCCAAGTCATGGAAGACCACTTTCAAAAGAATGTTTGGGCTATTTGAATGCATGATCATGCCATTTTGGTGGACCATTTCACCAACTATGTTTATGTGATTCATTAATGATGTTTTTAGGCCGCACTTGTGCAATTTTGTGGTCATTTAACTTTGTGAGATCTTGGTCTCCAATAAATATTCAGAAAATGATATTCAACACGTGTACAATATACTTATTTTACTATGAGCACATAAACTTTAGGTAAAGGAGAAGAAATCCTATTTTGGACAAACATCAGTTCAATATTTGGGCTTTATCATTGATTCAATAGGGGTTCAACTAGCTCCCTCTTGAGTAAAGACTTTGGAACAATGGCCAGTTCCTTGCAATGCACATGACCTCAAGAGTTTCATGGGAGGTATTAATTTCTACATAAATTTTGTATCACTTTTCTCCCAATCGGCTTGCCCTAAACACTAGTTATATAATTAATAAAAGTTTATTTGGGATGCCAATTTTGAGGAACGATTTTCTCAACTCAAGAATGCCTTATTCTCTTCCCCTGTTCTCCATTCTATAGATGTGAATCAATCATTTTAGATGGAAATGGATGCCTCTTAATTTTCCATTGGGGTTGTTCTTAAATAGAGAGACCACCCTATGACATACCATTTTGAGATTCTTGTGGAAGATAAGCTTATGAATAACACATATGACAAGTGATGACATCACATTCTTGGCAATGAGACTATCCTCCATACAAATCATCAGCTACTTATCTTCATCAAGTCACACGATAAGATTTAAGGGTAACACTATCTAAAGTGGGTTTCTTACATAGTAATTCCATATTGTGATTATATATAAGAAGGGGATAAGTATTAAAGTATCTTATTCGTTAAGTCGACCACTTGCTCAGGTCCTGCACATTCTAGAGGATGATGCCTTGAAATATATGTATGCAATAGGTCCAGTATTTGTTGAGATCTAGGAAGCTCTGCAATAGCATAAAATGATAAACAAACTCCCTTTCTTGATTATACCATTCATTATGGCTTTTTATATAAACTTAACCAGCTCTATATTCCATAATATAATGATCGTCTACTTCTCATCCATGAAGCACATGCTTCTTCATGTAGCAGGAATTTTGGCATAGGCAAGACCATTCTCAATCTCCAATGCTACTTCTACTACCCTGCGTTACCTAAGAAAGTGGAAAGATTCATTCAAGAAAGTTTTCTTTGTTCCCAAAGCAAGGCATCAATCTATAAGCATGGTTTGTATCAACCTTTTCCAATACCATATTATCCTTGGGAATCCATTTACATGGACCTTTTTAGCGCTCTCCTACCCATTTTAGTAAACATGATGCTATATGGGTAGCCGTGTGTGGTTTTTCTAAGATGTCTATCCTTCTTCACCATCATAAGATTACCTTTGTTGCTCAAATTGTAGTTCTCTTCTTCCAACATATTTGGCCACACTTCAGTTTTTCGAGTAGCATTATTTCTTATTAGAACTCCCATTTTCTCAGTACTTTTTGTGTACTCTCAGTTTTTTTGTGTACTCTCTAGTCTTTGCTAGGTTTCCAACTTTGTTTCTTCAGTATATTTGACCCATGAATTGATGGAAAAACCAAATGTGTCAATCGTACTTTGGTTCACTACATTGGTAGGTGCTTTTCTAGAAAAAGATTATGGGATTCCTATTTTCACATTATTCAACATAGTTTATTACCTTTTGAAGTTTATTTTGGGTTTCCTCCAAGTGTACCCTCTAAGATGCCACTAACTGTCACCACTTCTTGATTTCCCATGAACAATAGGAACAAGAATCAATTGAGCATTTTATACACTCCATATCTTAGAACCATACTCAAGTAAATGTTGCATTTCACATAGTCTAAGATCATGCCAAATAGAGGCATGACAAGAAGAAAAATCCATTTTATTTTCATCTAGGAGATTTTTTGTGGTTCTTTTTGGATAAGAAATTCTTCAAGGGCCAACACCATAAGGTTCACCCTCTATTATATGACCCATATACCATTTTGGAACACATAATAGAAAATGCATATCACTTGGACTTGCCTTCCTAGCTCAACATCTATGATATACTTAATGTTAATAATGTCAAGCTCTTTGAAGAAAATCTCCCTGAGGAATCTGTAATAGTTCAACATCCAGTGGGTAACATTCCTAATTTTTAGCCTCCTCTGCTCAAGGATAAAATTCTAGACTCCAAGAAAAGCACAACATGGCAATAGTTGTACTTATCATACATTGTTGGTAAGAAAGGCCACACACTAGTGGATGAAAATTGGATGACTGTAGAAACATTGCAACACACTTTCCCTCATTTCATATAGGAAACAGGATGCTTCCTACTCCAAACAGAGAAGAATTTGGAAACCATGAAATGCACACCAATCATAAACATCAAACTCATTGGGAAACCAAGAAAAAACACACTTGTGCTTTGCGAAAAAATAAGGAAACATATAAATTTATTAAATAAGGAAACATCTCAATCTATTATGCTTTATAAATTTACATGGTTGATTTTTATGCCATATATTTTGTAATTAAATTAATAAAATGAGTTTTTGCATTATTTATAAAATTCACATCTCTTCCTTATAATAATATTGTGATATTTTTTTCCAAAACCTCTCTGTTATTCTTTCTCTTTGAACCGTTTATAAGTAAATCATTATCTTTTCAAACAATTAAAATCGCTAGAATTAAAAAAAAAAATATTAAGAAAATAAATTGTTCACATAAGATTTTGATATATGCATCTAACTCAACATTTAATTGCTTAATATCCTAGCATTTAAATTCCAAAAATCCATTATAACTCTTCTCAAAACATGTTTCTATCAACAAGAAAGTGGCGAACACATTATCCTTCCTCTCTTCCAGCGATTTGAAAATGGAAGCCCTGACTATTTATGAGCCTTGCATAGTTTCCGCGCAAAGGTATTTATTAAAAACAAAATGGCCCATAAAAATGTATTTTATTAAAAATAAAATGTGCTATTGAAATTTGAGAGTGAGAATGAGAATGAAATACACCAATCATATTAAATACAATTTATTTTCTTTTTTTTTGTCTCAAATATAATTTTTCCTATTATCTCCAGCACCCTAAAAAGAATGAATGGCTCATTAAAAAGTATTTTATTAAAAACAAAATCGATTACTAAAAGCTTAGAGTGAATAGTGGGGAGAAATAATAGGGAGATTATAAATATGATTGGCATATTATGTCCTAACCAGCCCAACGCCGCCCTATAAATATCATCTCTTTCAATAATTTTATAATTTTGAGTGGAACTCTAAGGATTTTAATATTTAGGCAGCCATTGACACTTAGTTTTTAGCAATCGAGTCATAATATTTAGGGGTAGAGCTTAGTTCCATAGAAACAATGACTTCACGAGCTTTGAAAGCATGCCTACATTTTGTGATAGAAATTTACATTACAATTTCACACGCACAAATTGAACTACGATTTCACGATCTTTGGAATATTTCCTACATTTTGTCGTAGCAATTTAGTCAACTTGTTTCCAAAAATTCTAGGAATCATTTAGATACAAAAGCTCTTAAAATTGGAAAGAAATTTGTTTTTAAATATCGTAAAATACCCATCTGCAGCACAAAATGGACCTCAAAATAGTATTCAATTCTTAAAAGCATACGGCATTTTTCTTCATACCTCTTAATAGTGAAAGGACGGCATTTTTCTTCATTGGAAAAACACTTCGACATATTTAAAATTTTATCCATTGATAATTGTTTGAGTAATATAAAACCTTCATACCAAAATTGGATTGATGAGCATCAATCCAAAATCGCCAACTTCGATAATCAATTAGAGGATGGTAGGTGCTCTGTACAAAAAGAGAGAATACTATATTCACCGCCGCCTTTTTAAGCTAGGAAAATAGCTATTATGTAACGATGTTGGGATTTGAAAATAGTATTCAAACTCCAGCACATATGTGGTTGAAGGGAAAATTCGATATCAGTTTATAAAATCAATTAACCATCATAAGTACCTTTTAGCTACAATGTGAAGTGGCTAAAAAAAGATTAACAACATTTAATGGAAAAATGCTCTATGATAGTAATATTTTCTTCAAATTTCAATTATCACAATTTTAATGTGTTATATATTCCTGTGTTTTAAAATTGTATTGTTTATATGATATAAATATAAAATTTAATCTGTAATAGCATTTTTTTTAAGCTGAAACAATTCCCTTTTCTAAATATATATCAGTCACCATCGTGAAGAAATAATTCAAAATTGACTATATATTTTTGTAGCTGAAACAAATTTTTTTCCTAAATATATATTAATCACTAGTGTACAGTTATTAAAAATTGAATGCATCTTTATTTATAGATAACACAAGCCCACATCCTTAACCACATGCTTGGTTTGTAGATGTGAAATAAAACATTAAGATGAGTTAAACTATTTAATAACAATACCAATGTATTTTTTATATTAATATTATGGAAGACTATATTAGTGGGAGACTATTACTAATACAACCACATTAAAAATATTAATGTGGTTGATATAGTTAAAGTTTTCATTTGTATTTACCATTGGTAAATATATAAAAATATTATTGCAACAAAAAGATTATTATTAACTATTGCAACAAAAATATGATTATTAACTTTGATTTTACTTAATCCTTAAAAACAAAGTGTTGAAGAGTAGTCTATCCTTTATAACCAAGATATAAGGAATTTTTTCTAAAACTAGGCATGCTTTGAAAATCTCTAGGAAATTAGTGGGGGTTCCAACATCAAATTTTTTGAATTGATTAAAAGTCAATGCAACCTAATAAAGCCTCTAATACACTACAATCATTGATAAGTCATTGATAAAAATTCCTCATCCACCTTAACTTGAAATAGGAAGTCTTCCACTAAAAATCATAATATTCACATCATATTTAAATAATAATGATTCATATTCATAATCATGATGCTTTCGAACATACAACTAATAAACATATAATTAGAAATATTAATATTTCAATATATAAAGAGTGAAAAAGATATAAACTAGTACAATAATGTTATAAATAATTAATGTGGTTGATAAGCTAAAGGCTCCATTTGTATTTACCTTG
This sequence comes from Pinus taeda, assembly GCA_000404065.3. Lineage (NCBI taxonomy): Eukaryota > Viridiplantae > Streptophyta > Pinopsida > Pinales > Pinaceae > Pinus > Pinus taeda. Next base: position 28,687 of record APFE031094671.1, on the reverse strand, counting down.
ATAAATATTAATTAAAAAAATTTCAACATAAAATATTATTATTAACTTTAATTTCACTTAACCCTTAAAAACAAAAAGTGTTGAAGAGTTTTTATCATTTAAAACTAAGATAAAAGCAATTTTTCTAAAATTACGCATGCTTCGAAATTCCTCGGAAATTGGTGTGCATTCAAACATCAATTTTTTAAAATTTGTTAAAATTCAATGCAACCTAAAATACTCTCAAATGCACTACAACAATTGATAATCATTCAGACAAAGCATATGCCAATAATATTCTCTTCGGAATCAATCTAGTTTGTCAATTAAAAAATAAAAAAGTCAACATATCCTCATCCACCTTAAGTTGAAACAGGATAATTCCAATAATTTCTTACCTTTTCCGTCCATGTCAAGTCCAGTAGACTCCTTTTGACCAATTACATGATTGGTAAAATTAATAAAAATGGTTTAAAGTATCTAAAAATGAAAAAATTATTAATGCTATATTCATTGAATTCAAAAGTTATATATATATAAATAGTGATTGAAGTAATGTGAAATCTCTGAAACCAGAGAGATATGACCTTGTTTATGGAGAGGATCACAAATAACATGCACAAAATGACTATTTATCAATAGCTACATGTGAGGGTGGTGAATAATTTTATGAAAAACTCTTAATAATAATGAGGTTTTATTGAATTTTAAACATAATATACATGGTAATGAGTAAATAATTCACATTTTTATTTAAATTATTTTATCTATAATGATTTCTAAATGGTTGTATTTCTCTATCAGAGAAATCAGTAGCATATGTAGAATCTAAACCCAAAATTTAATTGCCTTCTTAAAAAATTACCCTAAAATTTGGGTGTCTTGTTAGGCTTCAACTTGGTTCTCATATCTAATATCTTATTATTTTCAACCATATTTACTAAATCTAAATTAATCTATCTATTTAGCACTATAGCATATTTATTTTGCTACCTCACTAAGTGGGACATTCTTAAGGATGTATAACGTAGAGGTGGTATGTGGATGACAATATTATACATAGTCATGAGATTTTCATTGCTAGTTAAGTTATGGGAAGACTTGTTATTTGAATATCAACAATGAAATCAAAAAGATATCAATATGTTTGATGACAAAGTTATGCCTATAGATAATTACTCAATGTAGATCTCAACTCTATTGATGACAAAGTTATGCCTATAGATAATTACTCAATGTAGATCTCAACTCTTCTAAAATAATTGTACTTTTGTGTTCATGTGACATACACTACATTGTTTCTCCTTTCTCCTTTAACAACATCAAATAACAGTGGTAAAAAATAAAATAGGCCACAATTGAAAATGTTAAAAATCATATACAAACAACACATAAAATCCACAATAGAAAAAGCTTCAATGAAGAAAAAACCCATCATTAACATACGATATTGTATTATTCTCGAGGGAATAAGCATCTTTCATATTTCTCTTTTTCCAAATCATTGAGAAACATAATGATGAAAAGTAATTACAAGGTTTTATTTTTTAAATTAAATTTACATTAAATTCGCTTAAGTTACTCCTAAATGCATTAATAATTTGTCATTTGAATGGAAATCTAACATCGATGACCCAAAGTGTATGACATAGACATCCAAAAGAATCCCCATACAATGTTGTTGCACATACTTATCTAAATTGATTGATAGCTTCATGTTCCTAGATTTAGAATTGTGAATATAGGAGGTTGACATGGCTTCCACTTGGTGATATCTAGTAGTCATTATTGCAAATATGTGAGACACATCTACCCCATAATGTGTTGTAGAGATTCCATATTTACACACATGTATGTACATGCACAATCACATATAAACATATAAAGGCACACAAGCAAGAACTTCCATGGAAGGCATCTCTTAGAAATCCCTCCAAATCCTTCCTCATTGAAAACTCTCCAAGCCCTTCCTCATCTGTGATATGTCTTATAGGTATATACCATAATTATATATGATGTTATATAAATCAAAAGAACTCTACTAACATTAAAAACATAATCCCTAACCAATTTCATCATCTGAAATAGTCAATTCAAACCAATTATGTGTGTGTTTATAATTAGCATTTACAATAAGGGTTAGTGAACCAAAGGAACTCAACTATATTTGAACTTATGACATGTGGCCTCCTTATTCGTGCCATACATGGGGTGTATGGTTTAGTTGATTAAACCAACCCCTTGGGATTAAACATAATACGGAATCTTGACAATGGTTGAAACTCCAAGAACTATCTAGATAGACCTTATTTTTATGATCTTCCCATCAACCATGCTCCTTGGTTTCATGCTTGTTTCACTGGAAAGAGGACAATCTGTATGATAATATTTGTTAGAGACAATAAGAAGTGTCATGTTACAAGGAAGTAGTCAATATCCTCCATAATTAAAATGTTTTACATAGTATTAGTAGGTCATCTTGTTATGCAAAGTTAGGTTAAAGTTGTTTCATCCGTACATAATTATCTATTAGGAATTAGGAGAAAAAATTTCATTTGAGCAAGATGAGATATAACTTGGAAATGTCTCGAGGCAGATTCGGTTGACCTAAAAATGTATAGAGCTCAGAAAAAAGAGCTTAAAAAAAGGTCAAGAAAAGTACTTCATAATCCAATTAACAAAGGAAATATTTTATATGATTTGGCAATAATAATAATGAAGGAGTATCATTAGCATAACAATTTTATTTAGTAAAATAGAAAAAAAAAATAGTTTTATTCTTTTGAAGAAAATATATGTTTAAATTTTGATAAATATTACATTTAAAAGTATAAATGGAAAAATCATTATACTATATTAAATATTAACCCTTTTTTATTATTTATTTAATTTAAATAAAAATTTTTATTTATATATATATTTAAATTATATATAATATCTATATTATATTTTCTTTCTAAACAAAATGTTACATGAGAGTGGTTCATTTAATATTGGTTTGTTACTAGGGAAATGGGTTCATATCTAAATAAGAACCTAGATAATAAAAAGATATGTAGAGAGTCAAGGTACATATTACAGAGAAAAATTATCTTTGAGTTGTACGAAGAGATTTTTTACCTTTTCTTGTTAATCCATCTTGAGAATTTATCAAGGGCATATAAAGAGCATATAAATGGAGATAATGGTTGCATTTGCTTGAGTCACTTTCATTTCTGGAGGATTTACAATAGAGTTTCATTCGTCATTACTACTTGATTGATTTTATTCATAAATACATTTATGTCCACTAGTGGACGAAGCCAAGATAATGATTTTCTCTCTCTCTTCGTTATATGAGTGATTTGGATGAGGGTGGAAAGATGGAAGAGGAGGAGAGATCACAAATATGTGGGATGAGTTGGTACCATAGGGGGGTAGATTTGAGGCCAAACGATAAGATTTAGCTATGGTTTTTTTATTTTGACTGCATGATGTATTTCTTATGGTTTGAGGGATTCCTATATCATTTTGAGTGTTTCCATCATCAATTTGTTTTTTCAGCATCAAGGGGATGATAATGGCTTTGAGAAGAGGAGAAAACATTTTTGATATGACCTAAGTAGTGATAGGATCTACACCATAAAGTTGTGTTTTCATAATCCATCAACTACAAACATGTTATTCCATTCCAAATGATAAGGATCCCATCAAAACACTTTTATAATATATATTTCAACACAAACACACCAAATATTATAAATCCCCTCAAAATATTGTTTGAATCTATCTTAGTAAAATGACATAGATAGTTTCCAATAGAATATAAGATTTCTAGAGATTAAAAATGAATGGGGATATTAGGAAATCTTACCAAAAATGGAGTGGCAAGAGCTATAATGGATAAAGGGTTGAATTTAGGGCACCAGGGAAAATTTTAAGAACCACCCTAAATTTATATATATAATAAATTGGCAAATCCCCATGATACATAGGAAAAATGGAAGGTTATTTTATCAATAATATCATATGTATATATAAATTTTTTGGCGAATCTCTCACTAGATTATATTATCTTGTAAAGTCATCGAAAATCTTTCATTGAATTACAAAATCTTGTAAGATCTTGGAAAATCTTTCACTGAATAATAAAACATTGTGAAGTGTTGGCAAATGTTTTTTTAAAGTATGAAACCATATATGATAATAGGAAAACATAGTCATTAAGCTGTAATATACCAACATACATGTTTGGAAAAAAGAAACATAATTTTCTCTTCCTACAAAAAATGTTGAAAGTTTCAATGGCCGTGTTTGTCAAGGTTTTTACTGTACACTATTTCATATCCTTCTATTAGTTTTGATAATATTCCACAACAAAGTTCTTGTAGGTGTTAAGATTAATCTTTTCTCTACCACTTTTGCCAAGCTATCAAATTTCTTTCTTATTCCATAGACTCCAACCGTGAGATAAAAAAAAAAAACACATCAAGTTTGTTTACCCCAACACGCTAACAAGTAGCAAGCCCCAACTATATAATATAATGAAGTAGTGGGTATCCCAAAGGCTTGAAGGGGATCTAATGGAAAGAAGTGACCATTCTCAAAAGCCTTCCAATCAATATATAAATATATAAATGTAGATTTATTATTATTTTAATTGGAAATATTCACTTAAATAATAAAATTTAATTATGTCTCTCGCAGTCTAAATTTCTTATTAGCATAATTCACTACCTTCATACCATTTTCAACAACGTTGTAACATGTGGATTAACTTCCTTTTTGGTGTACAATCTCCACCTTTTAGGACAATATGGTGCAGTGACCCAACCCCTACAGATCATTACGACAAACTAAGAATAGCAGAGAAGATGAAAGGTTGTACAAACCAACATATTTTTCAAAAAACTAATCCAAGATCAGTACCTTAACTTTTTCATGAAGATATCATATTGAGAATGTTTGAAAAATGGTGGGAAATCTAGGTAGCGACTATCTCTCGTCTGTGAGGGTGATGCTGAAAGAGTTAAGATTTCATTGTTTTGAATTTTTTTTTTGTTAAATTAGAAAAACCAATATTAATGGAGATATCGGTATTTTTTACCAAATTTTGTGAAGTGAATAAATGTAGCTTTAACCATTTGTTGGAAATAATACTAAGAGAGGGGGGGAGGGGGGGTGAATCACTATTAGCAAATCAATAATCTTTTCATTTTCATATTGGATACTCCTGAAGCACAACACCATAATTTGAAGGCCATGTTTCATCCAATTTTCATACTGGACCCATCAACAACATTGAAGCACAAAATTAATCATCACTGGAATACACTCATCAACTAGACTTGCATCATCAATATTCGAATCACCCAATACTAAAACATTGAAACCCACCAGTCAGCAGAACACAGAATAGACAACAGAACTCTGCAAGAATAACTAGATCCAACTGCAACTTCAAATACCATATCTCATAATGTATACACTACTATGAAGAACCAAACCAGCGTACATACGTGCTTTCACCAAAGCCAACCCGCGTATAGATATGCAAATATTTATTCATAACTTTGCAAATGTTCCAGACATCAATCATAACATTCATACAATAAAACATGCGTTAATAATTCAGATCTAGTCTATCACATAATGGTAATACTTTCCAGGCCTTATGATCCCGATCCATCATCCATCATCAACTGCATAGGTGCATCCTTGATTCAGATCAAACTAAGCATCTCAAACCCATAACTAGCATATTAGATCTCACAACTTCATCAGATATTCAATCCTTGCACACTTTATCCTTTGGCCTAATGATCTTCTCCTTATATAGGTTTAGGCTTCTCTCAATACCATGGTCCAAAACCATGTAGAACTAATACCTTGGACCCAATACCTGGGGTCAACACTTCGGACCAAATACCATGGACTAATAACAAAATACCATGGACCAAATACCATGGACCAAAACTTAGTTTTCTGATATGTACGCGCATTTCCTTCTGTGAACCTGCATGTGTACGCATACGCATCTTCTGTTCTGCTCATCTGCGTGTATACGCACTTTCATCATGGTTAACCTGCGTATACCTCTCTCTTGACCTGCTGTACTATGATTTGTCATCTAATTGAGTTGCCACCTGTATCATACCTCTGAGTGAGTTTCCATCAAGGATAACACCTGTATCATAATGCCAACAATCTCCCCCTTTGGACTTGATGGCAACCACCACACCAAGTCACTCTCCCCCTTTGACATCAACGGCAAAGGGTGGACCAAGATATTCTCTTATTTGATATACATTCTGTTGTCCATGCTCCCCCTAAGTACATGCTGAAGTTTCTGATTGAGCTCCCCCTTTGTACATGCCAAGATGTACCAATTCGTTCATGCTCCCCCTGAGCACATGCAAGGTTTGCAAAAACATAACATGACTCTATACATACATTGCCAATGACCTTCCTAAAGATACATACATCAATCTCCCAACCAAGTGGGGATATACCATTTTTGAGTCAAACACAAGAACCATTACATCATCCATCCCATGAATAGTGTGGTAACAAGATACATCATATGACTCACAAAGACCAAGGACCTAAACAAGACCATCATAGTTATTAGCAGCTATCATACACTATGTGATCTGCACCATAAGCATCTTTTGTTAGCATCCAGACCTGTAACATGCAGTACCATTCTTTTGACCAACCAGCAAGATGTATCATTTAGCCACATAAGCATCATCACCAAAGACTCCTAACCATAATGCCAACAATGCATTTTTTGCAGTATATGCTCCCCCTGAACTTGTGCCATGCCATCATCAAACAGTGACTGAACCATATCAGACTTTTGTACTGCTACCTTTCTTTAAAAAATCATATACGCGACTGTGCAGCGTCTAACTCATGTATATACACGACTTGTCTTCATGAAAACTGCGTATGAGCTTTAGAACACTGATTTTCCATACTTTCAGCTTCCTCTGAGTCTATCATGTATGCTATGCCACATCTTTCTAGTTGTACTTCCTTTTTCTTCCATGTTTTCAACAGTGATGATGTTTTCTCCTTTTGGTTTGGTGTCCACAATCTTCCCCTACATTCCTTTGCTATATGTATAGGCTTGTTGCATGCATAACATCTTACATGTTTCATATTCCTCCTAAAATAGTCAATGGCTTTGTGACCAAACATATTACAAGCAAAACAATATCCCTTAAAGTACCTGGAATGTGATTATCTTTTTGTGTGATGGTCTTGAAACATTCTACTTCTGCATCTTGCTGCAACATGTCCCAGATTATGACATACATAACATTCAACATTATTCATCGGAGGAAATAATCGTCTAACACTTCCACATTTAGGAGCAAAAGATATTCTTTGAGGAATTTCTTTCCTTGGCTGTTGACGGGGTTGTCTTCTCATCTCCTTGTTGATCATTTTAGATTTCTCATTAGAGTTCCTTGCCTCACCTTGTGAGCTAGATTCACCTTCAACAGATTCATAAAAACCAAGACCAGTTTTGATAGCAGGCGACCTTTGACTACCAAGAATATCATCCAAAGACTTACTATTGTCTTGAAATCGTATTAGTTTATCCTTTTCTTCTAATTTACCTTTAAAGATATTTACCTCAACCTGATGTTGATCTTCCCTTTCCAGACATTGCTTCTTCAAAATTCCTTCAGACTTTCTTCCTTCTTCCACTTGTTGCCTTAGTTTGAGAATCTCCTTTTCTTGTTCTTCATTCAGCTCCTGTAGCATTTGACGAACTCTGAAGGCACATTCCACCTGAGTTTTTAAACTGATAATTTCTTCTGTGAGTGTACTCTCCCTTTTGCTGGGTAGATCTTGGTGATCTATGATTTTATTTGATGCTTCATTTGCTTGTTCATCTTCAATCTGAGGTGATTCAGGATCTGAATACTTGTTTCCACTCAACGAAAGACTGCCATTGTTCCTTTGAGCTATCTTCTTCTTTTTATGCGCTTCCTTTCCCATTGTTCTACGGATCTCCTTAAAGCAAGCAAGCTTCTACCAAAGGACCTGCTCTGATACCAATTGTTGGAAATAATACTAAGAGGGGGGGCGGTGAATCAATATTAGCAAATCAATAATCTTTTAATTTTCATACTGGATACTCCTAAAGCACAACACCATAATTTGAAGGCCACATTTTATCCAATTTTCATACTAGACCCATCAACAACATTGAAGCACAAAATTAATCATGACTGCAATACACCCATCAACTACACCTGCATCATCAATCTCCGAATCACCAAATACTGAAACACTGAAACCCAACAATCACCAGAACATAGAACAGACAAGAGAACTTTGCAACAATAACCAGATCCAACTGCAACTTCAAATACCATATCTCATAATGTATACACTACTATAAAGAACCAAACAGACGTACATACGTGCTTTCACCAAAGCCAACCCACGTATAGATATGCAAATATTTATTTATAACTTTGCAACTGTTCCAGACATCAATCATAACATTCATAGACTAAAACATGCGTTAATAATTCAGATCTAGTCTATCACATAATGGTAATACATTCCAGGCCTTATGGTCCCGATCCATCATCCATCATCAACTGCATAGGTGCATCCTTGATTCAGATCAAACTAAGCATCTCAAACCCATAACCAGCATACTAGATATCACAACTTCATCAGATATTCAATCCTTTCACACTTTATCCTTTGGCCGAATGATCTTCTCCTTATATAGGTTTAGGCTTCTCTCAATACCATGGTCCAAAACCATGTAGAACTAATACCTTGGACCCAATACCCAGGGTCAACACTTCAGACCAAATACCATGGACCAATACCAAAATACCATGGACCAAATACCATGGACAAAAACTTAGTTTTCCGATATGTACGCGCATTTCCTTCTGTGAACCTGCATGTGTACGTATACACGTTTTCTGTTCTTCTCATCCGCGTGTATACGCACTTTCATCATGGTTAACCTGCGTATACCTCTCTCTTGACCTGTTGTACTATGATCTATCATCTGATTGAGTTGCCACCTGTATCATACCTCTGAGTGAGTTGCCATCAAGGACAACACCTGTATCATAATGCCAACACCATTCACCTTAAGATTTTTTTTACAATATAATTTCCTAAGTCTATTTAATATCTTCATTATCATAAAAACCAACCTACATCCATCTTAACTTCACATCTATCACTCTTAGAGGGATGAAATCTATTTGTCCCTCCCAGCACTTAGACTAGAAATTAAGATGGTTCTAAGCTGATAGAATTTCCCTTTAAATAGTCTATGCTCACATGAATACCATAGTATTACCATGGGTTATCATAAACCTGGAGCCTAAAAAGTACTATTAGTAATTTATAAAAATTAATAAAATTAATAATTGATTTTTATTTTAACCAAGTTAAAATGTTTAAGTGACATTAAATTTTGAGATCCATTTTTACTCTTGATCTACCAAGCCCGAGAGGGATCAAATATTTTTTCACTCTATGTTAGTTTGCATATCACGGTATTTGATTGAGAGTAAAGATGGATCTATGCTAGTTTAATTCCCCCCCTTTAAATAGGTTGCATTCCATGTGAATACCATGGGTCAATACCATGTGCCATTTTTATTTTTATTAATACTAATTTTAGGGTTAATAATGTTTTTTTGCATGGTATTAATAATAATTTGGCCCCTGGTATTTGGCGCATAGGCTTCACCTAAATATAACACATTTTTTGATTGTTTGTAAATATAAGGTGGCTTATGGAGTAAAAATGAAAAATGTTTTATTTATTTACCATACCTCTGGTTTATTTATAATTTTATTAATTTACCATATTTTTTAATAAGTATGGTATTTGGCCCATAGGTTTCAATTAAATAAAACCTCTTTTTTGAGCCTTCTTAAATAGAAGGAAAGTTATGGACTAAATATAGAAAGATTTTTTTATTTATTTACCATATCTATAGTTTATTTATATTTTTATTTATTTACCATAACTTTGAAGTATAAAAAGAGGTTTTATTTATTTAACATACCTTTACATTATTTTTATTTTTATTTATTTACACACTTGGGTGTTCATAAATATAAGGTGACATATGAAGTAAATATAAAAAATGTTTTATTTATTTACGATACCTCTAGTTTATTTATATTTTTATTAATTTACCATACCTCTTTTTAATTATGGTGTTTGGCCCATAGGATTCACTTAAATGAAACCTCGTTTTTGAGCCTTCTTAAATAGAAAGGGGGTTATGGACTAAATATAAAAAGAGGTTTTATTTATTTACCATACCTCTAGTTTATTTGTATTTTTATTTATTTACCATACCTTTGGAGTAAGTATAAAAAGAGCTTTTATTTATTTAACATACCTCCAATGTATTTAATATTTTTTATTTATAGCTATCATAAATACATTTTCTTGAAAATGAGGGCGAATGGAAGATTGTAACTCCTAATTTCGAGGGCTAAATTTACTTTTTTTACCCTCTCCCTTAAAATAAGGTGGGCTAATCTCCATACCTAATTTTTTTATAAAATAAATTTGAGGCTATTTGTAACAATGTACTATGATACAAAATATTCACCCACTAAAAATATAAAACCCCTTAATTTAGCCCAAGGGTGAAAATTCGCCCCTAAAATTTTCCATGGTGGAAGAATATAAAATCAAGCATCGGAAGTCTACTCCATACCATCTACAAGAAAATGGGCAACTAGAGTCTACCAACAAAGTGATTGAAGAAATCCTTACGAAGACAGTTAACTTGCACAGAAGGGATTGGGATGAAAAGCTTCCAGAAACTTTATGGGCCTACCGTTCCACATGGAGAAACACTATAGGACATACTCCCTATGAACTTTTTTATGGGAAGCAAGTCCTATTTCAAATTGAGTTCCAGATCCTGACTTAAAAGACAGTAGTCAAGTTGGGACTTGACTTATCAAAAGCACAAAAACAAAGAATGGGACAACTTAATGAGCTTGATGAAATAAGGAAAGATGATATCCAAAAGACTATTTTAGTCCAACAACAAAGATCCAGATGGCATGATAAGTACATCAGAAAGAAAATTTCAACTAGGAGACTAGGCATTACCCTTTGATTCAAAGTTCAAAAATTTCCAAGGAAAATTTCAAACTTGCTAGCTTGGACCTTATGAGAGTGAAAATGTTTTTGATAATGGAGCAGTCATAATTAGGACTATTAATGAAGAAAAAGCTCCTCTCCTAGTGAATGGGCATCGACTAAGGATCTACCACAAGCCCAAGACAAAAGAGGAATTTGTAAAGATTTTCCAAGACAACTCATATTTGAAATTGGTTAAGAAGAACTCTTCTTCTTCTCCACCTTAGAATTTTTATTACATATATATATATATATATATAAACATTAAAGCCAAAAATTGTTGGCATGTTTATGCAGAAAATTCAAGATGAAAACCAAGAATTCTTGGCATTTTAAATTTTATTTATATTCCATTTTCTAGAATCCCATTTTATTTTATACCTCTCTTTTTCAAAAATAAATATCTGAAGAATCATTGACTTTCTACAGATCTGATGACTTTCCGCAGCTTAGGTGACAAACACCTCTGGTCATGCAGTTAAAGGAATGATTTACTCCCTTCATTGCAAGGTACCTGAAGACAACATAAAGAGAAACCAAAGGCTAAAAAACAAAATATCTCAAAGGTATGGATTGCTTTAATTTAATAATAGGGAGTAAAACATTACATATATGAATTATAAGACATAGTACTACCAAAAATCAAAATCATTATTGCAAAGAGTTGGTTGTGTCATATCAATTCTTGCATAAGCTGTCATTCACTTACAGTCCCCATCACTCATATTCCGATCCATTGAATTGGCCACCAAAAACATAAGCATAAATAATTCTAACAAATAGATGTTGTTTCATTCCATTATATACTCATGACGTATGCTTTCATTGTTCTATCACTCACACTCGCAACCTATCCACTCTAAAAACCCTACCAAGCTAACCAACCCTACCAAGAAATTCTACCTTGTCAAACAAGAAAGTTGTGAAACAAAGCTTCTCGGCCATGGGTGTGATAGTCAGAATAGATCCAGTAGGAAAGAAATTCTTGGAAGGATATCCTTAAATGAAATAATTACTGTAGAGAGTACAATGGCTCGAATTTGAAGAAAAGTTCGATGGCTTCCATAAAGAAGTGACTAAATCTTTTGCCAGGGCCTTTGATGGAGTCGAAGTGGAGATAGGGGACATAAAATTCACAGTAATAGAGTCATTTATAGCCAAAGCCACTGGAATGCTGCGGATTGGAGAGAAATGGTTCAAGAATAGAGGAATATAAGTAAAGGATTGGAAGTTTTTCTTGAAGAAGCTAAGCATGGACACCACCATTTTCAAGAATGGCATCCCAAGCACATCATTGAAAAGTAAGTGGAGAAACCTACTTCGAATAATTCAAAAGAACAATTACATGTGAAGGAAGGTTTGGGTGTATGTTCTTCTATCATATTCGACTGCTAATGATTTTCCTTGAAGAAAATGGAATAAACCTTCCATATTTCTTGCTGAATGGTCTTAGGAAGATGTCAGGAAATGTACATAGGATAATTCGGTTTATATTTAATGCAATTTATCACCATGGTCTGGTCAAAATACTTGTTTAATTTCATCTCCAAAATATAGGTGATAATTGGGAGAGTGTTTTAGTTAGAAATCACTTTCAGCAAGAAATTCATGGGCAACCAAATAGTAGCAGACTTAAAAGGGGAAGGAAAAGGAAAATTGAGTAGCCACAACAACCATAAAATATATTATAAGATTACATACCGCTTGCATAAGTCTTATATAAAATGAACAAAGAAATGTTAGAATAAAGAAAGACAGAGAAGAGATAGGGACTCCATCATAAGTAGAGATGCCTAAAACAGAAAAGAAGAAAATTCAGAAGACTTATGTCCTAGAATTGAGAAGAATTACTAGACTCAAGTTAGCAAAAGTATTACCCTCAAAAAGCATAGAGCATGTCAGTATAGAAATAGAAGAAAACTCAGAAGTCAAAGAAGAGAATTCAAGGGTTTCGTTACTAAGGGTTTCACCACCAAGGAATTCATCACAAGCTATTACACTGCCTCCTCAGAGTCCAAGATGAAGAACACCAAAGATTGATCTAGTGTAGTAGGAGATTTATGATTATAGAGAGTCCTTGGAGAAAAGTGGTGCAACAAGAACATCAATTCCAATTCAATAGGAAGATGAAAATTGGTTTAATGAACCACAAGAACCTCCAATAGTCAATATATTGAAACAAGAAATTTTTGAACTAGAGGCATAATGGCAGAAGTGTCCTCAGAAACGTAATTTTATTAATCAGAAAAAAATAATTACATATTTGATTTTGCAAGAGTTTAAATAACAAGTGTCCATTTACAATAAATTCTATTCAAAACAACTAGCTAAGAAATCTCCTAAAATAGAGCCTAAGATACGACACTTTTGGAGAGTCATATCTTGTTACAACAATATACTGATTCTAAATGTCTCCATTAAATAATTAAACATTCTAGAATAATAATTATTAATTTAATATCTTAAATTAATAATTATTTTATTCCAAATTTATAACCTATGATAATATTTTATTTTTGGATCATCTAACATTCCCCCCCTATGATCCAAAGATACATTACAATAGATACCAAGTTCATCGCTGAAATTAGTAAATTGTATTTTGCCAAGCAGTTTGGTAAAAATGTCGAAGATCTGATCTTTGGAAGGACAATAAACTAGCTTGAGGACATCTTTGGCATTGAGAGATCTGATATGATGATACTTGGTTTCCACATGCTTTATCTTTGAATGAAAAACTAGGTTCTTAACAAGTATGATGGTTGACTGGCTATCAATGAATAATGATGTAGCTTTTGCCTGAGAAATGCCCAAGTCCTACAAAATTCTGTGCGACCATACAATTTCACATGCTGCTTCCCATGCTGAAATGTACTCTGCTTTTGCTGAAGAAGTGGCCACTGTAGCTTGTTTCTTACAATTCCAGGATACTGCTGTTGACCCCATGTTCATTAAATAACCTGATGTTGATGCTCAATCATCAGTACTTCCAGCAAAGTCAGCATTGGAATATCCACCAAGTGCAAAGTTTTTAGTCTTTGTGTAAAGAAGACCAAAATATCTTGTTCCTTGGATATATTGAAGAACTCTTTTGGCAGCATTCTAGTGGTTGTCTCATGGTTCTTGCATAAAATGTGAAAGAATACTGACTGCATAAGATATATCAGGGTGAGTATTTGTCAAATAAATCAAGCTGCCAATCAACTGTCTGTAAGTAGTACTGTCGACCTTTCCCCCCCTTCAAATTTTGAAAGTTTCAAGTTTTGCTCCATGGGGGTGAGAACGGGCTTGCAATCCTACATGACAAATTGTTGAAGAACCTTTGTTGCATACTTACTCTGAGAAATGAAAATATGATGTGGACGTTGGAAGACTTCAACTCCAATATAGTAGTGAAGTAATCCCAAATTTGTCATCTTAAAACTTGCATGTAACTCCTTTTTCACCTGTGCAATATGATCATCATGGTTGCCAGTAATGATCAAATCATCTACATACATAACAAGAATTACCAGATATTTTCCCTGTTATATCACATACAAAGTATCATTAGATTCACTTCGTTGAAAACCAACTTTCTTAAGGTATTCATCCATCTTTGCATACCAAGCTCAGGGAGCTTGTTTTAATCCATATAAAGCCTTAATCAATTTTCAAACTTTATGTTGTTGCCCTTCAATTTCAAAACCTGGTGGTTGTGTCATATACTTTTCTTCCTGTAAATCCCTGTTGAGAAAAGCACTTTTCACATCCATTTGATGAACTTTCTGTTAGCTCCTGCGACAACAGGTATTCATTTTTCATGATTGGAATTTCACAGGCCAAATATGTCATGTTTTGCTTGCTGCAATGCTCCATATTTTCTCAAACAGTCTCCAAATGAAGAAGGCTACTTCAAGTTCATTCAATTGCCTTCAAATTTTGTAAAGTTATCTCGGTATCACTACTTTTAGTTAAAGGGAGGTCCAAACAGTTTAATCTTGGTCTCCCTAGGTTTAAATTTCATGTTTTAGAATATAGAGATTGAAAATCTGTCCAAACAGTTTAATCTTGGCAGATCCTTAGATAGGTAGAGAAATAGAAGAGCCTAATAGCTTAATCTGGGCTCCGGAAGATATAAGGGTAGTATGTAGATAGGAAAGCATCAAAAGAAAAATGCATGATGGCTTTGCAAGTCTAAGTACACCCCCAAACAAAAGAAGAGAAAATGCTAGGCAAGTAGGCTGGGTAGGTAGTTCTGAGGTTGTTGAATTGCTGACCAGTTCCAAGTTTTCAGGTGTCATATTAGGCAGAACATAATCAGCAAAAATTTGTAAGCAAAAAGGCTCAAATGAGGTATAACTGACTCCCCTTCTCTATTTTCCTCAATCATTAACTAACATCCTCAAAAGAGGTCAAGATCTGCTTGACACCTCTTAAGTTCATCATCTCCATAAACATTGGCTTGAGTAAAGACCTGCTTTACTCAAAGTTGTTCCATGTCTTCTCCCGAAGTATGGTCCTGCCCCCTTGTAACAGCCTAAGCTCTCCCGAAACTTAGCACTTTCTTACCATCTCCATATTAACCACTAACATTATTATTTAGCTCCCTATTCTTCCCGTCCCCTTATTAATATTAAGTAAAATCCCCCCTATGTAATATACCTCCCCCTGGTTGAAAAATAACCATAGCAACTCCCAGGAATTGTTCAGTTTATCAGAAACTAAGCAAGAACCCCGACCTCCAAAACCACCTCCCTTATGGACTCCTTCCAAAGAATAACGTTCCCCTGAGGTAACCGGACCCCTTCCGAAACCTCAAAAGCCCTTCACACCCACTTACTTTCCTTTTCTCCTCAAAACCGTTTTCGCGTCACAACCTCGCACTCTCATAGTCATGCAAAACATCGCCCATCCGTCCCCCGCCGATGCGATCTTGCGATATCGGTGATCGGCGATCACAAATGCCGAGTGTCCAATCCATTCACCTCTCCGTCTCCGCCGATGCTATATTGTTATATCGCACATCGACAGTCGCAAGCGCCAAATGTCCAACCCAATGATCCCCCTCTTTCCCTGCCGACGCGATATCGCGATATCACATCGGAATCTCTTCACCACAGTACATCCAGTATCTCACCACATTGCGTTGTACCAGGGACCTGCAGCTGACATCATCCGTCGTACAGCTGACGCCATGCTTACGTCAGCAGCCAGAAAAGCCGAAAAAGCTTCGCACAGGGAGAAAAATCGCACTTCGGAGCTCCAAATCAAGAAACGGAGGCAGTTTCTAATGCGCGAATAGCGCGAATCGCTACAGGAAATAGGCCATTTCGAGGAATCTTCAGGGAATCTTCTGATTGCCAATCCCTCTACACGCCGAAGAAGCCCAAAAATCGCCCAATCGTGCCAAAGGATCCGGTTTGAAGACAGCAGCAGATCAGTCACAGAGTTTAAAGTGTATCAGATCAAATCAGTAGGCATAAAGCGTGTCAAAGAGTATTAGTCAACGGCGGGAACCATCAATGTAGTGGTAAAGTGTATCAGAGAATATCTTGAGCAGTGGCTTGAAGCAAGAGAAAATTGAATATCTTCCAGCAGATCCATAGGAGGAGAGCGAAATTACTTGAAGCTCTCAAATCATAATTATTGCACATTCAATTCGCACCAAAGCCGAACTGCAGCCCCGAAGCACATTCACTCCAACAGCACCGCATCTAGTCCCCAAGGGCCACCTCATCATTTGTTCCAATTCAGCTTCCCCCAGCGTAGCCAAAAAGGTTTACTTGCATTTAATTCTAGCAACATTTAGATTTTTGAAGAGTTCTAAGCAGACCTGTCAAGGTCACCTGTAATGATGTCTTTCCGATATTTTGTTTATAAATACCACCCTAAGCAAAGTTGTGAGGGGTTGGTTGGTTGGTATTAGTTGTTGGTCAGTTTTCTTTCCAGCATTTTCTCTGAGTGAAGACTCGCACTGTAACTGTCATATTTTTCCATAATCAAAGATTGCTGAAAGCATGGATTGCGAAACAACTTGATGTTTTCTCTTGGCCAAGGAATGATCACGGAATTCCTGTGTCTCTGCATGATCCAATAAGTGTTTTTCTTCCCTGTTTATTTTATGTGTTATCACCTTTCCGCCTTTCTAAATTGCAGGAAAAAAGAATAGCTTAAGATTTGTTTCATTACACCTTAATTTCAATTTCTACATTTTTCAATGTTTTCTTCAGAAACAGTTATGAGATTGTATTCTTAAATGATCTGGTTTACGCTGTTTCTTTCACATATGAGTGCATGTCTTAGGAATTCTTAACTGCTCCGGGATCCCACTCATCCACTTCTCCTCTTTGTCAGCATGATGAAATGATTCTTTTTTGCCTTTCATCCCTGATGTTCATTCCGTACTTTCAACAGACCGAGTATTGTATCCTATGTGGCTATCTCGCTCCGTATCCCCTTGTGACAAAGAAAACGCTCGCATGCCTCAATCTGTGACTCCATGCCCAATGGTTCGAAACTTATAACACCTTACTATGCCTCTTTATTCGAGAATCCTACCTTCTTTCCAATCACAGTCAACATTCCCTTGAAGTCAAAAAGCTAGCCTAAAATCATCAAATAAGGTTGAAACTAAAGGAGAGAGCCCTCTCCGATTGCAGGTGGGCTAGAACCTACAATCAGAAGATTGGTTTGTGGTTACCTCATCCGTATCCCTATTAGGAGCCTAGGGACAACCTGCGTGTTAACACTTTCCATCCTTTCTGAGTGGCTAATGCAAGTGTTAATCGAATGGCGTTCCATTTAGTTGTAGGGGCAAACGTTTCCTCATAATCAATGCCTTTCTGCTGTGCAAAACCTTTTGCGACAAGTCGTGCTTTATACTTTTTAAGTTCTCCCTTTTGATTATACTTAATTCTGTAAACCCATTTGCATCCTATGATTTTAACATTTTGTGGACAATCAACAAGTTTCCAAGTGTTGTTATTAATTACTGCTTGATATTCTTCAACCATAGCATGTTGCCATTCTTTATGTTTTACTACTTCTTTGTATGTGGAAGGTTCAGTAAAATAATTTTCTATTAAGGCAAAATTTCCTTCACTTCTATGTTCCCTTTTGGTGCCCATTTTATTCTGCTCATTAGGCTTT
Organism: Pinus taeda; assembly: GCA_000404065.3. Taxonomy (NCBI): domain Eukaryota; kingdom Viridiplantae; phylum Streptophyta; class Pinopsida; order Pinales; family Pinaceae; genus Pinus; species Pinus taeda. Next base: position 10,425 of record APFE031094671.1, on the reverse strand, counting down.
ACATCTTTCAAAAGTTGAACTACCCATTTCGGTAGTTGGTGCTCACTTGTTTGCGATTCTGAAAAATCTCCATCATTGTAAAGAGGATTAATATAAACTGATGTTCTTCATTTAGGTGAAGAGTCTGGAGAATCACTGTTAGAAGAACTGTTGTTGCTTGGAGATGCAGATGAACTACCAGAAGACCCAGATGATGTTTTTGAAGTAGATGGACTGGATGACTCATCTTCAAAGGAAGGAAAATCAAGTTCATACCAATTTGGTGAAGTTGGTTGACTTTGCGTTTTTCCTTTTCTTTTACTACCCTTAGTTTCTAACTTGTGAAGAAGATTTTTGATTTCTTCAGAAATCTTACTCTCTTTTTCATCAAAAATGACATCCTTTCGTACAATAAATTTTCCATTGGTCAAAAGACAATACCCTTTCTTCTCATCAGAATAGCCAATAATTGTGCATTTTAAACTTCTTGAGTCAATATTAGTTTGTTTTTATTTTGGAACTAAGGCATAACATACTGATCCAAAATCTCAAAGATGTTTAACTCGAGGTTTGAAACCAAACCAAGCTTCATTAGGTTTGATTCCATCTAAAGAAGCAGTTGGAGATTTGTTTCTTAAGTAGACAACTGTATGTATTGCTTCTGCCCAATATGTTGGACTTAACCTCTTGAAAGTTAACATGGATCTCGCCATTCCTAACAAGGTGGGATTCATTCTTTCGACTACTCCATTTTGTTATGGAGTGTAAACATTAGTAAGATGTCGTATTATGCCATTTTCATTGCAATAAGTTTTGAATTCTTTTGAAGTGAATTCTCCCCCATTATCCATCTTGAGAGTACCTATCTTTTCTTTGACTTCATTTTCAACAAGTTGGCGAAACATTTTAAACTTCTCAAGTGTTTCTGACTTGTTGTTCAAAAAGTAAACCCAAGTCATTCTATTTAAATCATCAATGAATAGTAATAAATATTTGCAACCACCAAATGAATTTTGTAGTGGTCCACAAACATCACTATGAACTAGTTGTAGCCACCTCTTTGCACGCCATAAACTTGTTGGAAAACTTTCTCAACTTTATTTGCCATAAATGCAAGCTTCACATTTTGCATTTTCCCTTTTGAAAGTGGGAAGTCCTTTAACCATTCCTTGTTTCTGCAATTGAGAAAGACTCTCAAAATTTAAATGTCCATATCTTACATGCCATAGCCTTACAGGTGAAATACCTATAATCATTGCCCCTGCAAAATTAGAATGCCTTGGAATAATTGTACCTTTCATCCGTAATAGTTTTCCATCTTCATAACCTATCATGATAGTTTTCAAGCTCTGCTTGACTAAATTAATCTTGACTAAACCATCTTCCATAATAAACTGATGTCCTGCTTGTCGAATCGTGACTAAAGAGAGCAAATTTTTCTTAAAAGTTGGTACATACCATACATTGGAAATCATTTTTCTCCAATGCTACGGAGAAAAACTTTAACTGCTCCTTTTCCATAAGGAGTATGTTTTGTATCATTAGTAAGAAAAATGGAATTAAGTTGGCAATCTTGAAAATTCCAAAAAAAATCACATCACAAGTCATGTGCTGAGTTGCCCCTGAGTCCAAGATCCAGACATCTTCATAATGACTTCTAAGATGGTATGAAAGTTGTGATGCTGGCAAGGAAGTAAAAACATATTTTGAGTTATCATCATCTTGATCATTTGTAAATTGCACTGAATGCTGCTGAAACTTGAGAATTTTATTAAAAGAATTTCGACAATCTTCAACATAATGTCCAACTTTATTACATCTTCGACACACAATTTGACTTAAGTCTCTACCTCTTCCTGAAGATTGTCCTCCGCCTCTACTTTGACTTCTATGTTGATATTTTCCTCTACCTTGATTATTATTTCCTTGTCCTTGAAAATTATTCCTTCCTGAATTGTTGCCTCTATTAAAGTTATTTCCTCTTCTTTGGCTTCGACCTCGACTTTGTACATTATGTGCTACTTGATTCTGATTGAAATTCCCTCTACCTCTGCCTTGAGAACTGTCATTTGATGAATTACTAGTGCTGGCCTCTGTGAGAAAAACTTCTTCACCAACTTTCTTCTTCTTCCTAAAGGTTTTAGTATGTTCAGTCAACATTTCACAGAGATCATCAAACTTTAGTTTCTTTTAATTTCCTAGTTAATTGTAGAGTCTCCAAAAAATGTGTGTAGGAAGAAGGAAGTCCAGCAATTATAATTGTTACCATAAAACTGTCATCTATTGCTGGAAAACCAACATTAATGATTTCCTGCCTAATATTCTTAAGTCTTGAGATATATTCAAGAACAACACCTCCTTCAGTCACTTTTTGTTGTAACAATTTTAGTTATAGATCAAATTTCTCTGATTCAGGCTGAGTATCAAAGAGATCTTTAAAATTTTTCAAAGCAGACCATGCATCTGTAGCATTTTCTATATGGACATACATTTCATCATTGACAGAAGATCTAATAAGAGCTAAGGCTTTGGCATTCTTAACTTCCCATTTTTCTAGTGTTGTTGCATCTGTGGGTTTATTTGGCTTAATATCTCCATCACATATACCCTTCCATAAGTCATTGTAAATGAGAGTGCTTTCCATGAGATGGTACCATGTTTTATAAGATTTTGTGCCTTCAAGCTTTTTAGAATCAGAAAAGTAATTAATCAACTTAGACATTGTAGTGTTGAAGCTTCACACCAGGAATCAGAACAAAAATTTCAATATGGACAACACAACACGTAAAACACCACTCAAAAAACATGATCTATCGAGGCTTGGCCTTGACCCTCGTATAGTCGTTGAAGCAGGAGAAAAATGACTGAGCTTTGCACTTGGCTCTAGTCAATTTCTCAAAAATTACAAGGTAACTTTCAAAATTTGATTTTTACAAAGATGCTCTTGCAAAACTTGGTAAAAAAAAAGTTACCCCCCAAAAGTAAAATTACTTTGAGTTACAATGTGATGATCCCAAATTAAAATTAAAAAAAAAAAAACTTCTTGAAAAAAATTACCCAGCTCACCTTATTTCTCCAAAAACATTATTTTTCAAACAATAGAAAATTCCTAAATTCCTTATCTCTCCAATTGACAAATTACGCACAAGTGAAAAATCCTTATCACTCCATTAAAACTTTATGAAAGTCTTTAAAACCTGTGTTAAAAAATGAATAAGTTGCAAGTGGGAGACTGGCAGCATGGAGTCTGATTTCTTGTTGTTGAAACAATGATTTCAATTGCTGCAATTCTTTGCTATGCACCAAAACACCAGATTTGAGAAATCTATTCATCAAAGGTCACAACAGAATAGAAGAAATTTAAGATCCAGTGATTGTGTGATGAATTTTGTAAGAGAGATTCGAACCCCAGAGTTCCAAGTCCTTCGTATGTTCAAATTTCACACATATGCACCTTTAGTTGTAGGAATAACCACTGCAACTGATGAAAGAATAGTTGTAATAGTGCAAGCCACTAGACTAGGTTTTTCTTGGTGATCTTGTCTGACACACAAGAGAACTGAAGCTAGGAAAAAACTGATGATGAAAAGAGCCCACCCGAGACCAAGGCCATAGCATGGAAGCCGTTGTTCTCGTACAATGTTGATCTCGACAACAGGTGGATATACGTGAGGACTTGGAACACCTGGAACAACCTGATAACCGTGTGGGTAGTAGTTTTCAGGTCCAGCTGCACCATGAGGAGGTACTGGCTGCGTAATTCACATAACAGGCTACAGCAAGTAGTTGGCATCGCCCTTAAATGTCCCATAATATGCCTGCACTGCAACCATCCATTCCTTTCTCAAGAAAGAAAACATCGACTGCATAAAAAAAATCTAATGTAAGTCAAACCTAAAAATAAAACCACAGTGTAAATAATAATCCTTTAGTGCCTTGTTCAGAAATTCAGCGTGTGGCAGTGCGGCCCGAAGACAGATTTAAATACAAGCATGAATGGTGTTTCGTTGTTTGGTTGGGAAATTGCTGCTTGATGAAAAAAGTTTTTTTTTTGGATAAAAAAAGATCCTATTGCAATGAATCATGCAATGATCAGAATGTTAATAACAAGTTCTCCATAGGATTCCCAATTATCCTCTCCAGTAAGCAAGGAAATAGTAGAATTAGCAGTAGAATTGCGCTTGACGGTGACTAATTTAAAACCTAAGGATCAGAAACCTCAAGGCCTCGGTTGCATTGAGTTTATTTATTTGATTGTTACGATAAAAACGAGACCTAATGGTACAAGAACGATTCATAAATTCAATCCCACACAAAAGAGAGAATTTATATTAATTGAATCACTCTTCAAAATACAAAATCTCAATCATTTCCTGAGGTTTACGAATCACATCACAGTGACACCACAATGGGCCCACTAATCATCTAATTGGCCTTAGGTTGAATTGGGGCATTTGCAATTGTTTCTTTAGTGTGCATGGTGGCAGCAATAATTCTTACAATTGATTTTCAGATTTAGAAAAAATCTAAAATCACTAAAATAATAAAATTTCTTTCCTTTTGAAGATAAAAATGGACAAATTCATACCAATCATTCACTGAGAAATTCAATGGATTTTTCCAAAAACTTGTGGAGTTGGAATCTCCTCCTCACATCCACTATAGCATTACTAGAGCTTTGATACCACAATAATGGCAGAAGTGTCCTCAGACACGTAATTTTATTAATCAGAAAAAAATAATTACATATTTGATTTTGCAAGAGTTTACACCCAAACAACCAAACAACCAAACACTCTTGCAATGAGCTATTTATGAGCTCAATGTCCTAACTACCTCTAATTATGGATCACTTATTAAATAACAAGTGTCCATTTACAATAAATGCTATTCAAAACAACTAGCTAACAAATCTCCTAAAATAGAGCCTAAGATACGACGCTTTGGGAGAGTCATATCTTGTTACAAAAATATACTAATTCTAAATGTCTATATTAAATAATTAAGCATTCTAGAATAATAATTATTAATTTAATATCTTAAATTAATAATTATTTTATTCCAAATTTATAACCTATGATAATATTTTATTTTTGGATCATCTAACAAGACATTATACATGTATATCAAAAATAAAAATCAAGCCTTGAAAGCACAAAACGAAATTCCAATAGCTAAGAGTGATACTCTCCTCTTATGTCTAAGTATATTGTTTAACAAGAACACAAAAAACAAGGCTTTACTAAAACATGTCATAAACTTGAAATACAAGATCCTCATGAGAAAACCAAGGATGGAAATTACTGGAAAGAAAGTGAAAAACATGAGGTTGGATGTATTGGCAGAAGTATCCAAGAAAATACAATAGTTCAAGATATCAATTTTTCAGTTTGTATGAGGACATACAAAATATTCACTGTGGGGGAATGTAGAGTTCCATAACTATTTTGTTTTGACACCCTCTTTCCACCATTTTCCTCTTCTTCATCATAACTATAACCTCAAAAAAGGAAATAAATCATAGATTTTGATAAGGTAATATATCTTACATGTCTTTTTCTCATATGCATTAATGTTACTTATTGCTATATTAAAGAGTGCATTAGCTACAAAATTAACATGATTATGTAGCCATTTTGTAAATCTGCAGCTACCACCATGGTTCACAGGGTTCTAGTGTGCTAATGAAACAACTAAGCATATGGGTAGTTTAGGATTGATCCCCCCATGGATATCCTCATATTTGTTCGAGCCAATTCATCAAAAGTATCACATAGTAGCACAATGAAAGATACATGTCAACACATAGCAGCAAGGAGTCCAGACACAACACATTTTCTCAATTTTCTTTCCAAATAGAAAATCAATGAATAATGATTTTCGTGTTTTAAGTTTCATATTTGAATTAGGATTAAACAACAGATTTGTAGGCATGAAAGTCTCAACAGATTGAGCATCCATTCGATATAAATATGTATTCTCTATAAATGATAACGGGGAGGAATTACTAAGTTAATTATTGAAGAAAGTGTGAACTAGACCTTCGCTTTTGCATTAATTTGAAGTTACTTTGCTGATTTGATGTGTATGAAATTGTGAATCATACGTACTAGATGCAAAGGGCCCCTGCAGACAATTAAGGATTTAGTTTATGTTTATTTCATTTCTTTGTAATCGCTTTCGTTCAATTGCTTTATGTTATCATTACATTATAGCTTAATTTACTTCACTATTTTTCATCATTTCGCATAAACTCAGTTATCTCGTTATTATTTTGCATTTCATTTATAGTTACATTCTTTCACATGGTCTAGTCCTTCAATTCTTTTTCACTTCATTACATTCAATCTCTTCATACTTTTCAAAGTTAGGACTTAGATCATTTTGTGATTTGTAATTAAGAAATCCCTTCATGCTTTTTAAACTTAGAATTGTATATATTTCATAGAACAAGCTTTTAGATTTTAATACTGTTTTTCATAGCAAAAAAGTGTTTATATAGATTAATGAATTTAGGATGGATAACGTAAGGAATTTTTAGATAATAATCAATTAGATACAATTTGATAGATTTATAACAATAGCTTAACTCTCTGATGAGCACTGGTATTGCATCAAGAATGCTACAACTCCTGGAGCTACCAACTTTACTTTATCAACCCGGGGTTCGTACAAACTTGGAGGTGGTAGTGTTGTATACACAAGTACAAGTGATGGTTATGCCTTTTGTCACTATTCATTTGGCAAGAGACCACTAGGGTTTTCAAGCCAGACTTCTATGGATTCAAAAGAAGCTTGATTACTAATGAAAGATAGAGAAATCTACTCTAGGAGAAAGGTTGTCTACTGTAAATAAGGAAAACGACTGAAATCCTATTTTAAAAACACACCATTCTTTAACTAACTTTTGAGAAACTATGCTTTCCAATAATGCCAAGCTAACATGTATGAAATAATACTATCTAAATCATGGAAGTTCAAGACATCAAACATCTCTATTGTGCATGTAAAGGAATGAATAAATCTATTTTGTTCTTTTTATTCTTTTTTTGGAAAATTAAGTATAAACCCTAATCTGTTTTGGTGATGTGGCAAGTGGCTTAGTGATGCTGGTGGATGGTTGGGATGTTTAGGAGATGGTTGGAAGGTTTGGGAAACCCTTGGGTGACCTGGTGTGGCTTCCTAAAGGTTTTCCCTCAATTTGGCCTCAAAACAAACCACTACAGGAAAACCTACACGATGTACTAGAAACCTACAATATTCCCTATATTTTTACAAGATACAGCTGAAAGAAAAACAATGGTTTCTGGAGGTGATGGAAGGCTTAGGGAAGGTGGTGGATGGGTGGAACGGAGTGATAAAATGCCTAGGATCACTCAAAAATCAAAACCAAGGTTAGGAGATGGTTAGATTCGCTCAACATGATTGGAGGAATTTCTATGAAAAATGATGAGATTGGTGAAGGTCTTGGTGAAAGAAAGGAATGATTATGAATTGATGAAGTTAGAAGGTGGTTGCCTGCTAGATCTCTTTCTATTTCTGAAGCACCTACTCTACATCAAATATTTATAATTTCCAGAAAGTCATGTAAACAAGAAGAATTCTAACAAGCTAAAAAAGCGAAATTTAATGAGCTATCTCTCTACTTCATGCATGAGGAAATATTCTAAATAAAATAGAATCATGGATGATATCTACTGTAAGACCAAAGATGGAAGAGATGCTGATTAAATCCTACACTCACAAAACTGATCAAATGCTGGTTCAAGTATAGTAAACTCTAAATCTTATGAGAAAATGGAAATCTCTCTTTGGGGTTGCATAAGGGTCTTTTCCTCAAATAATGATCTATGAGGGAAGAGGTGAGGCCAAGATACCTACTAATAGCTTTGTGGTGCTCCTTTTATCCCTTCTAACCTGCTACTAAAGTAAAGCACAAATGGAAGCAACCTAATAAACAACTAATCAAATCCACATTACTTGCAATGACATACTTCTAAAGACAATATAACCATGAATCTATGAAACTAAGCCAAGCATACAGATACGAGAATAGGAGCCTTTTCTATTAGGGTTGGGACCTAACCCAAGAGCTTCAGCCCTCTGAGTTAACTCAGTGTTGGATCGAGAAAAATCTCATTTTCGTTATCAAAACATAAAATTACATCAATGTCTTCCTTAAGTATAGAGATCGAAAATAACTAGTATTTTTACAACAAAAATTTGAATCCTAATGAGGCTCTAGGCCTTTCTACTTATAAAATTGAAGTCCCCAACAACTTCCTTAAATCTAAGGAGGCTTAGCTCCCAAACTTGAGATGAACTAACTCTTTGTCTATCACTTTCTCGCCTACTTTTTTATCTTCATGACTTGGCTGATTGCACTCTGAATTGGTGTGATTAATGGAGGAATATTTGAATGCGGAAAGAGAAAATTAGGAGGATTTACCTCCTACAATCTCTCTCCCTTGTCCCATTCAAGTTTCGAACCTTAGTCTTTCCAAAATTCCTTCATTTTCTCTTCCAAACATGCATTCAATGCATATTAGTCCACTAGGAATAATATCTCGCTTTAACTCATCTCATTGAACAAAATATAATCTAAACATGTAATAAATTGTGAGAAGAGTTGATTTGACCAGCTAGGAGGTGAATTAATGCCCATATAATTACCCAATGATGAGGTTCATTATCAGCCCCTACTAAAAGTGTTGCTCATCCTCTAAGAAAATTAATTACTATCCATGTCTTTCATAGCTCTAGTGGCCTCCCTGGCATCCCATGTTTTTGCTATGGTTTCCTCTTCTATTGCATAGAATCCTGCCTTCTTTTCTACCTCCTCCCACTGCTTTCTTTCTTCTTCTTCCTTCCTTCCTTCTAACGTCCCCAAGAGTAGTGGTGGGCTGAGTCTCAATCCAATCTAATTGACTTTGAGCCTTTGGATGGATTTCTTGTACATGGGTGTCCTGTTCAATGCTTCTCTCATCCTTTGAGGAGAGTGGTACTCTCCGATCTTCAAACTATATAGTAAACTATTTAATCTCCATAGGCAATCTTGCATGCTGTCATCCCCTAACAATCTGAACATGTCCTCAAAATGTGTAATGGCTTGCTCTTGGGCAGCAAGATACCTAGGTGCAAGTTGAGGATCATTTGAAATTAAATTATGTGTGCTAATGAAAGCCATTGGATTGGACTACTCAGCTCTGATCATAAGAGGCTTTGTTTGTTCCCTTGCCAATATCCTCTTCATTTATACAGCCCTTTCTTCCTCATGGTTCATAGATGATGCTAAATCCATCAATTGTGAATCCCCTAACTTTTCATTAGGGTCCCATACATTCATATCTATCAAAGCCATGTTATGCAAGTAGAACTCAAAAATCTTAACCCTATTCTGTAATGTACTTTGATCACAGATATCAATGAACTGTCTATAATCCTGGAATAGAGTGGCGCATCTCTGTGCTAAGGTCTTGATTTGGAATTGTAGCCACTATTCCTTAAGGTATATTGCATAGGACTTAGCTAGCTTCTTGCACTGGATTGCTTCCAAAGAAAGATTGGACATGAATGCCAATTGATTCTCTCTTTCTTGTAGTTCTCTTTTAAACCATGGATGCTACTTAGTTCCCTTCCCATCTCTTTGAGCTTTTCATCCATGTCACCGATGTCATCCACTCCCTTGGACTTGGCAATTTGCATTCGTCTATGATTTATGGTTCTTTCTTTCTCAAGCTTGAAGAATAATGGAATGGGAAAATTTTCTAGAATGACCCTGCCCCCCTCAATAAATTTGTAGTAGTAGTCAAGGTTATGTTGAGGACTAGGTTCCCTTAGCTTTGGGTCCTCTTTGCTTGTTTCTGGCTGCTTACTTCATTCCTCATCCAATTTTTGAGTTTCCTTTAGGTTTAGCAAAGTTTCCTATAGGACTGCCTCTACTTCCTGTAGGTCCTATTATGTATCTTGTAGGATGTCTTTTCCTTTGGATGAGGTAGACTAAGTTACAAACCTTCTCACATAGGTGATAGGAGACTTAGGGGAGGTTTTTGCTAAGGATACTTCTCCTTGAGTTTTTATAAGAGGATCCATCTTCTCTTGTTATTTAGGTGAGTCCTCAATAACAATGGGAACCCTGGTCAAAGTTTGGGGTTTTCCCTACCTTATCCTTGTACTTTTCCTTTTTTTAAAGTATAAGGTAGTTTGCCTTTGTCTTTTTCCTTTTTGTTTTATAGGGGTGCCAAGGGAAGTGAGGCAATCTACTACCTCTCTCAGTAGGTTATGGAAACACCCTAGGTGACTCCTCCTTGTCTTCTGCCCCCTCTTCTCCATTTCCCTCTTTACATATGCCTTCCCTGTCTTCTTCTCCTTTTAGATACTCATCTTGTTTATCATTGTCCTCCTTGAAATATTCCTTTGTTTCTTGATCACCTTCTTTCTCCATCT
>APFE031094669.1:50724-82494 GCA_000404065.3 Pinus taeda | reverse complement strand
TAAATGATTTATTTATCATCTCCAGGAATTAGTTAAGGAATAATAAATAAATAAGGATTTATTTAATTATTCCTAAGGTATTTAGTCAAATTTGACAAAGAATAATAATTAATTAGTGATTAATTAATTATTGTTAGAGAAAAATAAGATAAATAATAATTTATCTGTTTATTTTTCATAATTGGGTCAAATATGACAAGGAATAATAATTGGACAATGGTTTGATTAATTATTCATAGAAGAAAATCAAATAAATAGTGATTTATTTAATTATTCTTCATATGTTTAACTATAAATTACTTAACAAAGGTGGTTTATTAAATAATTTCTCACAGTGAAAGAAATTTTAGTATGGTAAAATTGGCTTTACATGATGTACTTCAATCCATCTAGTAAATTAGGCAAGATGATCAATTTTTTCGTGATAACAGTAACAACAGTAGGCCTTGTATTTAGAACCTGTTGTAATTATTTATATTCTCTCTCGATATTGATCAGCATGAGAATTGTGAGATTCTCATGACTAATCTATTTCTTATTTTGGGTATGTGTATCTTATAAAGGGGACTCGATTTGATATAAACACAAACGGACAATATCGTCATTTTTCTTATGTAATTCATAACCATTTTAATACAAATAATAGCATTGTTGATGTTTTTATAGATGTGGTGTTGAGACTTTACTAATTCACATTTCATCCCTGTGCCCTACTAGGCAGGAAGGTCGCTCCTCTTTAGCACAGATTGCAGCAGTAGAAGTAGCATAGTGGTAGATTAATTATTGTTCCTTTCAATAAGTGTGAAGTTATTTCTGTCATCGTGTAATTTTCAGAATGGGTTTATTTCTGTTTCTAGATTTCTGATATGTTGTCACACAGGATTGATTTGAACATAATATTCAACCAATCGGCTTATTTAGTGGTGTTTTGTGTGGCGCGCCTTTTCCTTGGTAATATTAAGTGTGGTTTCATTTATGTAGAATGGTTTTGATTTATGCATGAGTGTTACTTTCTGCAATTAAATTCAATGACATTTGTTTTTGTATTTTATTTTTACTCTTGGTTGAAGTGTATTGGCACAAACAATGCATACACCTTTGAAATAAATAGACCTACCCTAGGTTGAAAATTTATGGTTGTGATTGAGTCATATTAACGGTGATTAAATTGACTCAACAAGCTATGCCTCAGCTCACCTAGTCAGGTAGTCAAACATTGTGATGATGTATCTTTCTCATGTCTTCTTTCCTAGTGGCTGAATTGGTCCCATGAAGTCTATTTCCCACTTATCAAATCCCTATAATGGCACTTGTGGGTTCAGAGGTGATTCATCCCCTTGTGATGGCCTCCCCATTCTATGACAGACATCACACAATCTGTAATAATCAGTGGAATCCTTATGCACAGTTGGCCGCCATAGCCCATCTCGTAGGATCTTTTGTGCAATTTCTCTTCCTGCATAATCTGCTCCCTCAACTTCTCCATGTGCTTCAGTGAGGATACTTTTCCATTCGTAATTTGGGACATACCTATGCAGTACTTCATCTGATACCATTTTATATAAGTTCCCTGCAATAAAAAAAAAAAAAAAAATCAGCTACCTTGAACACCAATTATTTATTTTACTGCATTGTATACCCTTCAAGAGCTATACATGTAGACAAGAACTGGATTATTTCTGCAAATTGTTCATCAGCGACGTGTACAAGAAAGAGTTGTGCATTAGGAAATCCTTCCTCCATATTTGTAGGCTCATCGCCATTCTCAATCCACGAGAGGTGATCTCGTCCAGCATTTAACCCCCTTGGCTTCACAACTACTTCAAATTCATATTCCTGAAAGAGCAGCAACCATCTACAAATCCCCCCCACCCAAACAAAGGCTTTTTGACCATGTATTTCAAAGAAAAATGGTCTATGTCCATTTTGAAGTGTGCACCCAACAAATAGTGCCTGAACTTTTGGAGCATGTACACCATTACCAATCATTCGTGCTCCATGATAGAATATTTCCTTTTTGCCTTAGATAACTTCCTGCTTGAAAATGCTATCGGATGGTCAATATCACCTGCACCTAGTTGGGTTAGCACAATTCCTAATGTGATGCAGGATGAATTTACATGGAAGCCAATGAACACTAGAATAGGTATTGCGACCATTTTTTCCTTTAATACATCCAAACTCTACTGGAAATGGTCATCCTTATTTAGTAGTCTCTCCGTGTTCGCAGTTATCTGCACATATTCTTTGATGAACTTCCATAATATCCTGTATGGCCCAATGTCATATGTAACTATTTGACATTCCTTGGAGGCTCCAAATCGATAAACACTGAAATTTTGGTAGGGTCCACCATCAACCCCTTCGTATAGATAGCATGGCCCAAGGGTATCCCATATGATATGTAGAATATGCACTTCTTCAGATTGAGGGATATCTAATACTTCTGACAAATATCCAACATTAGGAAAATACTTGCAACTTTATTTTTCACTAACCTAAACATTGTCCAATCGTCAAAGTAAACCTCTAAAAACTTATGAATAAACTCTTTGAAAGCTGCAACTACCACCCTAGAAATGATCTTAGGGGCATTCTTAAGTCCAAAGGGTATGAATGTATACTGAAAACAACCCTATTTTGTAGCAAAGGTAGTCTTACTCTAATCCTCTGGCACAATTTTGATCTAATGATACCCTGACAACCCATCAGTAAATGAATAGGCTTCCTAACCTCCAACTTTCTCCAATACTTCATCTGTGAATGGCGTAGGGAATCGATCATGGACACAAGCATCATTCAACTTCCTTAAATCTACATAGATTAGAATTTCACCCTTCATCTTCTTTTCCTTAGCGACCATAGGACAAACCCAATGTAATTCTTCTATAGGCTCAATAATTCCGATTGTAAGAATCTTATCTAATTCTTCACGCACTTTTTCCTTGTACTTAGGATTCAACTAGTATGGGTGTTGATTCATTGGCTTTGCATCTAGCTTTAGAGCGATATTCATGACACCCATATCACCTACTATCCCGTTCATATCAGAGAATTTTGTGGGAAACAAGTCCCAATACTCTCGTAATATCTCCGCGACTTTTTCCACTGTGTCTTCATCCCAGTAATCACCTATATTTCCAAACTTCAACTACACTTCTGACCCAATGTTCACTTCCTTAATTTTCAAGTGCTTTGAGGTGTCGGGAGCTTCAGCCTTAGGCCCCGCGACTTCGCATTGTCCTTCTGACTCAGGAATACTAGTGTTCCCAGGATCTTCCTCACCATCCTCTATGGTCACATTGTAGCATTCTAGCACATGGTGCAGCTGTGTGCTCTAGTTTGGTTGTACCCATGTGATAGGCTCTTCGAGCATTTTGAATATTGTATTCTTAATATTCTGTAACACTTCATCAATACACTCAAATCTATCCTCAAAATTGAAAGTTAACAAAAACATTTCCTTTATAACATCCCACTCAGTGGTTCTATGTTGCAACTCTATTTCTAGATACCAGTTCATCAGAATAGTATCCAAAGTGTGGCAAAATATATGAACCCATTCTGGCTATGGTTCCTCTCCCCATGCTTTCATCCATCGAGCCAGATGCTCACATGGATCATCCTTTCCTATATACTTATCTGTAATGTGGGTATTGTCATACCCAAACCGTAGCTTCATCATCCATTAATGTTCCTGCCAGTCAGCAAGTTTGTTCTTATGAGTACCCCACCATCTAGAAGGCATAGCCCTTAACATGATGTCTAATGCCTAGAACCAATGTTCCTCTGGTACATCCATTTCAAATTTATCTAGAAATAGATTTACATCTTCTAAACCATCATAATACAGTAAATTGTGTACCTCCATAAATATGCATCAGAGTGACTCAATGAACCTATTGCATCACAACATTGATACCTCGTGTAGTCTATTCTACCAGTGCTAGAGCTCCTCATCTAAGTCTGAATTGTAGGAGATGTCATTTTCCCAAGTAATGTGCCCATCTATCATAGGGTTGATCCAATCTCCATCGCGCGCAGTAAGCTTATAGATTTTTTCAATATTGTCTTCTTCATAATAATATCGGACCATTTTAGTATATCACGCACCCTCAGCCAAATCCAATGGAATAATAACCCTTACTTACTTCTTCTCAAATGTCATGTTGCTCTTCTTTAAGTTGATGATTGCATTCATATCAAATTCCCAATCAATTCTAATAAGCGTCGGGTATGGATTACTGTCATCCACTATTTCAATTACTTAAAAATTAGCTATGGTGCATGCCCCTTCAATATCCATAGTTACTCCATGGAGGCACCCCATAGGAATAATCTTTTGCTAATTCACCATTCACATCTGGATCGAGGACCGCTAGAGTGTTGGTTTTCCCATTCTTTCCCGGGTTTGTTTCGGAAAAACATTTGCATCATGTCCCAAATGAAGGATCACCTTGTCCATTTCGAATTCTCCAGTCTAGGAAGTCAATCTCATCTCCTGACCAGTCCTTTTCTTACCCTTGTCCACCTTATGTACCGTGCACTATTCAGGTAATGGCTTACACTTTCCAGAACAGTTATCTATCAACTTTTGCAGCCCCTCTACTAATTTTTGGTCCCTTAGGAGCTCCATGTAGGTTTATAAGAAAGATGTTAACAATGATGGATCTTCTTCCTGCACCATAGTGACTTCTTCAGGATTCTCCATTCATGTACTCTAAGCCCTTGATGTAGAAGCTCTTGTGTCCGCAGAGCTCCTCCTTGCCTCCATAAAAGTTTCCTGCGTTTTATTCAAATCAAACCCAACCTCCTTATCAACAGCCTTGCATACCCATACACTTTCCTCTGGTTTCTTCCCCTTATCCTCCTCGGTAGCTATACCAGATCGCATAACAATATTAACATTGGCTCCATCCTCACGCGGTTCTGATCTCATCATTTGGATGTTCTTAGTAGGTTGCTGAGTTTGGGTCTTATTTTCTTGCATATTTGTGATGAGAACAAGACAGTATTCTATGACATGATCAAACTATCAACAGTACTCACATGAGGGGTGCATTGGATTATGACAATCCCGCGCAAAGTAGTCTGGCTCTCCACAATTGTAACAAATGATTTGGTCATGACCTCTTCCAGCTCTTCCCTTCATCCCTGGAATCCTCTACACACTATATTTGTGCCTTGATCTTGCTGATGACATGTATCCATCTGTACTCTATATGTTGGGGTTTTTTCCATCATTAATTCATAACTTCGGCAGTTGCGCTCATCATGACCTATAGGCTTACATAAATTGAAAAACAGTTGTTGAGGATTCTTCACAAATTTCTGCAACAAATAACAATTGTTTATTGTATATTTTTTTGTGATCTAACAAATAGCACACCATGGCACTACACCAGTTCTCGTCCCAGCGGTACTTTCTGTCTTCAAGGAGACAGCGCCTCCCCCAACTACATAATTCTTATACAGCGGGAAATTCTCCTTGGCGTGACCATGACCTTTAGATTTTAAACACCATACTTCTGTGCGGGTCTCACTCTAGACGTCTTTTCCCTTTTTGAGACTCTCAAACTCCATATGCAGACTGGCCAATTGAAACTAAAATTGTTGCACTCCCAAATTCGTATCTTGAATAGGTGAGGCTTCCAACTTTGTAGAAATATCCAAGGCCTTAGCCTTCATTCCAATCTTCTATTGTGACAATGGTAATCTCAAGTGAGGTAACAATGAAGAAATATACCAATCCTTGTGTTGTTCATTCATGATCTACATATTAGCCTGTTGTAGTAGACATTTCAACCTTTGATCAAAATGCCATGCAGACTTATTTACATGTTGCTTAATTTATTTTACCTCAGTTACAGATTGAGCTTAAGACTTAGGCTTCTTGAATTCATTATTCAGTGCATCCATTGTATCTTTCAATGTCGCAGCTGGATGAGCCGTATTGTACTTAATATACTAGATCAACGCTCTAACCTCATATGTTGTGACTAACTGCACTTTCTTCAGGTCATCATCCATTATCTGTTATGACTTCCACACAACATCTGCTACAAACCAGAATTGTTCAGGGTCTTCTATCCCCCGACCCTTAAATATTGGCATAATCATCACTTTCACCATACTTAATAGCAAAGGTTAAGGTGGAGGTGGAGGTGGAGGTGTGGGCGTGTGAGGTGGAGGTGAAGGTGGGGGTGGAGTGGATGGATGTGGTGTTCCCGCAATACCCTGATTTACCATCTGTAGTGCACCTTGATGTGTCTTCAGACTACTACTCTCTTCATCACTATTAGACACTCCCAACAAAGTATTGTACTCAACACCTAAATCTTGATCTCCTCTCAATGCCTTTCCACTTCACTTAGTTCCCATCAAGTCTTGTGTAAACATCAATTCAATGGCATAACCTGTTTCTCACATAATAGCATTTTAATCCAAGTTTTCAGGGACTTTATATACTTACCTCTTGGTCCTTTGAAAAATTTGCATGCAGCTTCGCTATAACTGACATATGTGTCAATCACAAACTCAGTGATGAATCCACCCAAGATGTTATTGCTCCAATAGTTGACAGCCCTCACGATCTTGTTTTTTGAACCTTCCAAGCGCTTCACTAGTTCTAGAGTCCACACAATAGGGTTATCCAACTTCCACGTGGCTTGATCGCCTGCCAATTTAGCCAACCATTTGTATAACTCACATGGAAAAGAGCAAAAAAAAAATTTGTGTTCTTCTGTATACAGGTATCTATTCAACCACTCTTCCTTCAATAGGCATGAATTCTTGTTTTCCTCGGCTACAAACACATGCGAATTCTGATCTATTCAATTTTTGATCTCTTTCTAGTCGGTATCAACATATGCCACATCACACATTCCTTAAATAGATCCCTATCCCAGAAATAGAACCAGTGTTTGGCCTGAGGGGACTTGGACCTAGGTTCAAAGTTGGTTGCGTTAACCAACAAAACCCTACACTACCAACTCTTTCGGTTGTCATGTTCCTATACCAATAGGTGTCATAATTTAT
This sequence comes from Pinus taeda, assembly GCA_000404065.3. Classification (NCBI taxonomy): domain Eukaryota; kingdom Viridiplantae; phylum Streptophyta; class Pinopsida; order Pinales; family Pinaceae; genus Pinus; species Pinus taeda. The sequence goes on along the minus strand of APFE031094669.1, from coordinate 75,456 downwards.
GATCAACTTAGTTTATCTTTGTACTATGTACATATCTTTTCTTTCTGCAAATTTTTTTCATATTTGTAAAATATCAAAAAAATTAAAAAATGTAAAGAGGGTATGTCCTAAAAGAAAAATCAAAGGACAAAAAAGAGTGAAACAAGGTAAAAAAAATATGAAAAATGAACCCCAGGAACGAAAAAAAGACCATGAAAGTGTGTAAGTCCAAATGCCACTCCTATTTTACCTTCTGTACAATCGTGTGCAGCTTGTCACTTATGCCACAATCCATGGATGGTCAAACAGTGTAAACTTGTCTATTTCATGTTTTGAATTTCTTGTTTATAGATAGAGAATAAAATCTTACCAAATTGTTTAATCTTGGCAGGTAAGTAGATAGGTAGAGTTAATAAAAGGAGCTCAACAGTTTAATCTGAGCCCTTGGATGTAGTAAGGATAGACTTAGATAGATTTTCATTATAAAAGAAAATAAAAGTTTGATAAGGGTTTTCCAGTTCAAGTGCACCCTAATAAAAAGTAGAAAAAATCATAGGATGTGTAGGTGGGAAAGTAGATGAATGGTTGCAGAATTATGTATGATGAATGTTTAGTTAAAACTTATATCATTTACTTTCATCATCTTATTGCTTTAAAAGTATGGATAACAAGGAGACATTTACAAACTCAGGTAACTAATTTTGTCATTCATTTTACCCCTTATTTCACTAATTTCCCACAAATAACAATCAAAGTACCTAAAGCCTTAAGTTAAATGAGCTCAGAGCATTTCTCTAACTTCTAGAGGGACTGGACCCTTGGCCCAATAACCTATAGTTTCCAAGTGCAAAAGCCCCTTATCAACATTCACCCCCTCCATAATTCATTTGTTTTTCCTTAAAATCCCCCTTTTTCTAAGGTAAAATCATTGTTTGCTTGGGAAAAGTAATTACCCCCATATAAAATCCCCCAAAATGAGCTTAAGCCTAAGTTATGATGTTTAAATGCGAAAATGTCAAAATATTTCAAAAGCATTTTACTTAGCACATTTCAATTTCCATTTTCATATTAACATCTAATTTTATTTATGTATTTAAATCCCGAAAATACACCCCTTTCCCATATGTATTATTAAAATTCCATATGTTAATATCCCACCTCAATGGTTTGAAATATAAACCATAATAAAATAATTAGATGGATTAATTAATCTATCTGTGATTAATTAAGATCCATAACCCTCTGTCACGTTAAAAGGGATTAATTAATCAAATTGTGATTAATTAATAACCTTTCTCCAATCAAATCACTCCTGACATCATTAAATCTCCCGAAATCCATAATTATTATCCCGTCGGGCCCTTCCATTAATTCTCAATCAAATCATTGCCCTGACCACCATACGATCTAACCCCTTCAAATCTAATGGCTCACGCTCATATCAGGCAGCCCCTGATGCCGACCTTTACCCTCCCGATGTAAGTGGTTTTACTATTCATCCCGCAGCTATGTATCGCCCAATGAATGGCATTGGGCCGACCTCTCCTAATACCTCCAAGCTCTCAAAAGCATTGCGATAGATTCTGGTTACTGCCTCCATTTACCACCTCCACTAAATGACAAAACGTCACCTCCACTAGTTGTCGCTAACTGTCGATTTCCATTATACCCGTCAAAACATTAACTTTGCAAATAAAACCAAAAATACTCATTATTTTTGTTTCACCAAGAAAAGAACCTTATATTCTCCATGCACAAGCAGAGTACGTTCAAACTATCACCCTTCTTCCAACCGTCAACTTCCAGAAGCCGTTGAACTCCAAATTACCATTGCAGACCCATGTGCTCCCTGCGCAAAGTGCACTAGTACCATTTGTCCCTTCATATAGTCAAAATTAGGTATTTACACCTTCTTCAACTAAGAAACCCTATTTTCATACTGAACCTGAGCTAAATTGCTGAAAAAATTAAGTAATTTAGTAAAGTTATGCTGTTTGATAGTCTTGACACTCTTTGAGACAACCCAGTTTCCCATAGTTCCCTGAAATTCTCTGCCCTTATCCTTGAATCCACAAGAACCAAGGAAGGATGCCCCAGTCTCCTTTACTGTCATGCTGGTTACCACTCCCCACAGAGATATAGACCATCTTCCCCTGGCTGACAACGATTTTCAGATAAAAGACCTCACCTTCGATGAAACCCCTCTGAAATTGTATTGCAGATACCGAGACAATTATTTGAACCATGCAGATAAGATAGGCCTTTGGGAATTAAACATGGCCAAGTACCAATTCCCCAGTGTTCATGTCTTTTCAGAAATTATTCACTACTGTCATGCAAACTATGACCCTATCATGAGAGCTATAATATCCCTAGACCAGAAAGTCCTATTCACTATCACTCCTGAATCCATAAATGAAATGTTATAGTTACAACTGGGTCAAGATCTCACCCCCCTTACCATTGTTGATTTGCTTGAAAGATTATCTAAGCTATCTAGTTCTAGAAGTATCCAAATCCTCCAAACATTCATTGTTGAAGAAAAGTACATGCCAAAAGACCCCCCTCCTTATGTGTCAGTTCTCTTTTCTAAGCTGGGAAAAGATATCACAACAATGATATCATGCATTTTAGGTTTTACCACTAATGAATATGTAGATGAGAATTTTTTTTCCTACGTGTCTATCTTTACCCCTGGTCAACCTCCTGCAGTCAAGTTTGATTATGCAAAATTCATCACAGATAAAATGCATGATCAGTTTATGAGATTAGAAAATGAAAGAGTGTTCAAATATTCATCAGTCCTGTATAATTTGTTTCTCTACTACCAAATTAATAAGTTTCCCTTCTTTGTCCAAAAACTTGATACTAAAGGTAATCCTAGATCTGTCATCTTCTAGACCTCTCTATCCCATAGGTCAAGTTCTTCTCACTATCCATACACAAATTTTATTGACCTATTTGTACATCTAGTGACTACAATGTTATTAGGAAGTCCCCCTCCCAGAATCAGTGCAAACATTAAGAGGGTTCTCCAACTGTCCAAACAATACAAAGTAGGGGATTGGTATGTGTACCAAAACCATACTAAAATCAGAATTTATGGCTGTGAGCTGCCTCCTTACAAATTACCTAGATATCTCCCCATGTTATTATTTGCTCTTGAGTACTACAGGAAAATGATCAATTCTGATGAGATCCACTTTGTCAAAACCAAGAAGAAGGTCCAACTAAGAATAAAAGATCATCTAGGCCCATTTATTTGCAATAGAAGAGAAGCAAGAAAAGAGGCAGATGAAAACCTCCAAAGAATGATATTAAAATAGAGTTTCATATGGACCTATGACCCCCACAGTTTCATTTGTAATAGAAGGAAGAAACATAAGCTATCTCCTTATATCCACCATAGGATCTCATAAATTGAACAATATGCCAATCAATCTGAATGGGTGGAAGACACTTTGGTAGATCAAGATAGCGCACAAGTTGCAGTTGACAATGTATTGGTGGATTTAGAAAGAAGGCTTGATGAAGATTCATTTGTATAGGTGCCAGGATAAACTTCATCACAAAGACAGTCACAGGAACACAGTGGATAGACTTCGGAGCGAGCAGGGCCATCAGGCCAACCAAAATCATCAAAACAACAAGAGTTGTCAAAACAACAAGAAGAATCTGAACAGCTAGAAATCTCAAAGGAGCTTGTTCAACCTGAACAAATCATCAACAATCCTCTTGTTTTGCAGACTCCTCTCAATGAAAAAAGAAACCTTAAAAGAGATAGAGAGGAGGCCACTCTTTCTAACAAGCATATTGATCAAACGTTTGTTAAAAGGAAAAGGTTAAACCCATATGCAGAACAAGAGTACACTAAGGAAACAAGAGGCTACACAGTGGTAGAAAGGACCGAAAGTGGGCACACTATCCCTTTAGGAATTTCACCATCCACCTCATAGTTCCAAGTATTAGAAAGACAACAAAGCACTAAGGTATCTTCCTTCAGGGCTCCTTCTGGTCAGAGCCTGGATATTAAAGAAAAATATAAAGAAATCAAAGCAAGGAATGAAAGATTAAAACTGCAAAGCAATGCCCATTATTTCAAGATGGCCCCAACAAACCAGACAAAGCTGATGTCAACCTTTGATATAAAGGAAGGAAAGATGCAAATGAGCTTCCTCAAGCCAACTGTGCAACAGGCAAGATCCATGGCTGATTATTTAAAGACTGATTTTGAAGTTTTGGCAAAGGATATTCATCCTATTGACCAAATAGAATTGCACAAACAAACTGGTGAGATGGTAATTCTACATTAACTAATAAGGCCATCATAGCACATCAATTGCAGACCTCATTGAGCAATACCTCTACACAGCTCCAGCTGGAAAAAGCCTCCTCTCAGGCTAAAGACACCAAGATAAAAGCTTTAGAATATTTGGTGATAGAGTTGGGACATGATCCCAAGGATGTCAAAGTAGCATAATAGTTGATTAAAAAGAAAAATGATGATATCGCTGCATTGAAGAAGCAGCTTAAGATCCCTCCTCTCCACCATCCTCAAACTGCAGAAGTTATAGAGAGGCAAAAAGAGGAAGAACTTATGGACCTAGTCATTAAGTTAAATGATTAGTTAAAAGAAACTAAGAAGGAACTGGAGAAATCAATACAGTCTAAGTAGAGTGATCTGGCCACTGCTCCTCAGACTGTTATACCTACAGTTTCTACAGTAGTACCCTCCACTCTGGTAACTTCCTTAGCACCATCACTTCCACCAGTGACAGTGTTACCAGTAGTAGGGACTATTTCAACCACAGGTACATCAACCAGTGCAGGGACATGAGTAGAAAAAACAGATGAATTGATTAAATCCATGGAACAAATGAGTATCTAGGCCACAAAATTGAAAAATATCAGAGAACAAATGGCAAGTTTGGAAATGGATTATGAGCTTGCACAAATTCAGAATAAAGAAGAAGAACGAAAAAACAAAAGGATGAAGGAAATAATCAGAGTCCTAGAGAAGGAATTGACATTAGAAAGACCATTGGGAGACATGAAAAATATATTGTGGGCCAATATCATTGATTCCATCAATGATATTTGGTCTTCTATATAGGTAATCTTTGAACAAACTAAATTAATTAAAGTAGCTATGGAAGCTATACAGAAGACTAAAGAAGAACTTGCAGATAAATCTGAAGAGGCAAATCAGTTGATTGATTTTTTAAACAGCAGAAACAGGTACTAGCTGGATGGGTTAGAAATTGAGGATAGAACAGCTACTATTATTGAAATAAAGAAAGTTCTTACTAAAAGGAACTTAATTCTTAATTTAGAGAAAAGGTGTCAGAGTATTTAGGCAGACATAGATAGATTCATGTTGAAATATGACATTTTAAAAGAGAAAGGCCTTCCTAGTCCACTGGTTATACAAGAAAAATTAATGACACAGGAAGACTATATCGAGAGATTAGATAAACAGGCCAAGAGTCAAGCAAGTTCTTTAGGAGTAAAAACATTACCTACAAGAAAGGTACTTTATGATGATTTGGAGAATCTATTCTACATAGAGCATGAATTAAAACATCTATTCACCAGCAAACCCAATTTTGCTAAGTATACAGAAACTGATGAAGTTTACAGGAAGATGATCATGGTGAAATTACTAGATAACGAATGGTGGACCAGTTTTACTGACTTACTATAAAGTTACTATAATAAATATGTGGAGTCAAAAATGTTTACTACGGTAAAGTCTAGTAATACAAGATGAAAGGATGAAGCAGCACAGGTAAATAGTATCAGTAGGTGAAGATAAGAGTGAATCTAGCACATAACTGCCAGGGCATCTGCAAGAGCCAAATCTGAATTCCAGCAGCCAGCACATTCACAAATAAAGGGACAACAAGCAAACAGATTTCCATCTGTCTCTATCTTTGTGTTGAAAATATTCTTTGTTTCCTAGATTAATTCTCATATAGTTATGAGATATTTTGTATCAAATTTTGTATAAATACTTCACAAGCTGAGGTAATTAGGGTGGATTAAAAAAGAATTTCTGTAGACTTTTTGTTTTGAGCTAAAGGAGTGATTGTAATCAGGGTTGGACTAGTTTACTGCATTAAATAAAGCTAAGGAAATTTCACTCGATTCATGTGCACTATGGGAAACAAATAAGTATCATTTCTCTGAGTTTGATTATTGTTTTCCTTTATGTTATGAAATATCATATGTGTTTCTTATAATTCTTAAAAGAAAACAAGGAATAATATCATTACAATTAGCTTAAGTGCTCTCTGTTTTAACTGTTTGCTTCTTTAATGTTTTCTATTAAATTGCTTAAGTCTGGGAATTCTTAGTTTCTCCCTTACTTTTGTAATTCATTCCCTCTATTGGCCCTAGTATAGGATTCTTAATTTCCCTTGCTATTTTCCAATCCTCCTTTCCTCATCTTAATTCTCTGTCAAGGATTCTTCATTACGCTTGGCCCTGGTTAATATTTTCATCCATTGAGACCTTCAAATTTGTCCTTGCTATGCTATCTTGCCTTGTGAACTCTTACCTCGGTTATTAATTAAATCTTGTTAAACCTTTCCTACTTGACTCCATAGCCCAATGGCTTGAATACCTACTCTGCCCATTTGTTTCCTTAATTCCACCAAACAAATTCCTTAAGCACCAATAACTACCCTAATATCATATCAAAACAAAGTTAAATCTTAAAGAGAGAGCCCTCTCTAGACTTAGGTGGGCTAGAACTTGAGTCTAAAAGATTGGTTTGTGGTTACCTCGAGCCATTCTTTATTTAATAACTTCTAAGGCAAAAACCTGAGTGATAACATAGTGGCGACAATACTGGGGATTCAAAACGCTCAGTTTTAATAAACCTTTGAGGAATTCAAATTTTTATTCATAAGCATCTTAAAGGGTTATTAGAAGTTATTTCCAAAAGTTCATAAAAAACTAAAAGAATTATCAAAAGCTCAAAATCTGGCTTCAGGGAGAACTCACTATACCAGGGCCAATCCTGATCCAAATCCTCCCCCTTTATTTGAAAATCCCAACCTTATTCTGAGAATAATCAGAAAATAAGAAAGTTCAGTAAGCCCCAAACTTGTTTTTAGATCCCATTCATGCCCTATTGAGTGGTTGTTCCTTGAAGACCTCCCTTTTGACAACTATTTTGGGCTCTTTCTATTTAGAACCACATCTGATAGTGAATTGTTGGACCTAGTCCCAGATTCAAAATTCCTCAGAGAACTTGAAATAAAATGAGCCAACTCATCAATTGATCAAAGTGTACTGAACTCCCCTCGAATGCCCCTTACCACTGATAGACACCTTGAAATTTCTGGAATAGCTTCAACATCTTTTAGCTCACCATCGTTTCCTCACACCACTGAAGATCATCCCTCAACCTCATCTCCATTTATACCTTCAATCCCTCATTAGCCCATCACTACCCCTCAAACACCAGTTACCCCTGTTACATCAACTCCCCTTGTTGTCCCAAATCCCCCAGTTACCCACCACCTGTTCTCAACATTGTACAGCTTAGATCTATGGCACTCAGATATGCCCCCCTTGTAATGCCTACTCCTCAAGGTGTTTTTCCGGCAGATTATCAAAGTAAAATCACCACATTTGATGGCACTGGAACATACACAGCTCAGTAGCACACTAAGAAAATGATATATTATTTTGAACTGTATGAGATTGATATAGGAGATGTCCAAATGAGAATCTTTGTCCAAATTCTAGTTGGAGAAGTGAGAACGTGGTTTAGATCTTTGCCCCCCCAGAGCATAGATAGTTTAGAAGTCATTTACCAACAATTATTAAATAGGTAGGAGAAGAAGAAGAATCCCCTTCAAATTCTATCTAAATATGAAAACCTTAAAAGGGGACCAAACAAAACTATTCAAGACTATTGTACCAGGTTTAATAATGTGTATAATGTGATCCCTCTTGACCTTAGGCCTCCACCTGGTTTAGCCCTGATTAATTTTCCAGACGAATTTGATACAAATATGGCTTTTTAACTTAGAGAAAGGAATCCCCCCACACTTGAAGATATGCAAACTGTAGTTGTTAGCGTAAAAGCTAATATTTTGTCCAAAAGGGCTAGAGTTAGAAATGAGAAAAGAACACCATTAAAAGATGAAACTTCACCCTTTGATCAGAAAATGGATGCTTTAGCTAAAGGAATGGAAAGGTTGATGAATAGAATAGAAGCCATAGAAAGGAAACCCCACTGGGATAACCAGCAGGCTAACCCAGTAAGGAATCCAAACTTTAGGAAAAACTAGAACCAAAACACTGGTAAAAATGGTCCTAATCAGAACATTAGGCCACCTTTCCAAGAAAATTATGCTGAGACTTCCCACCAAGAATACCCTAAGATAGACACTTAGATCAAGCTTATGGGTTTAGATAATGAAGAAACTATTTTTCTAACTCAGGATGATCAAGAATTATACATGCTTCAACAGTTACAAACCCAAATACGAGAATCCTTCAACTATAAGCAAGGGTATGACTCTACTATTTTTGAAGTTCATAAGCAATACAACTTAAGAAGCAAGAAAAACACTGATGTTCCTGATCAAAATAAATAAGCAATACCTAACCAGCCTAAAAAAGCTACAAAACAGAATCCTCAAGTTAAAGAAACTTTACAAGTCCTTTCTAGACCACTTCAAAATTCTCCTAATCCCACCATTGAAGATGTAACAGATAACCAACCTTCTAATGAGTAGCCTTCCACTTCAGTCCCCCTCAAAAAAATAGTGGAATAGACCCCAGAAATAATATTGGAAAACCCAATTGAAAATACTTCTAACAATGAGAAAGAAAAACATACTACTCAGAACTTTGGCTCTAAAATTCCAAATATTCAAACAGATAAATCCTCTCTGCCTTTCAATTTGGGAGCAGAGGTGGCCAAACTCAAAATTTCAATACCTTTGATAGAATTGATTAAACATGAAACTTACAGATCTCAAATTAGTAAATCTCTGAAATTCATTGAAAATGAAGATTCTATGAATTTATTTGATGACCAACCTGAGTTAATTTTCGAACAAGATGTTAATGGAAAGCCAGTTGAAGGACGGGTACCACCCTTATACACTAGCCTTAACATCCATGATAAAATCCTGCATAATTCCATGCTTGACTCTGGAGCCTCACATAATCTTATGCCTAAGTGTGTAATGGAAAAGCTTAACTTGGATATCACTAGGTCATATAAGGATCTCTTTTCTTTTGATTCAAGCCAAGTTAAATGCTTAGGTCTCATAAAAGATTTGTGTGTCTCCCTATTTCAATACCCTTCCAAGACCTTACTTATGGACATAGTTGTTGCTCACATACCACCCAAGTATGTCATGTTGCTATCTAGATCTTGGGGTGCAAAAACTCCAAGGATCTCTACAACTGGACAAGTCCTATGCTACCATATTAGTCTTTGGACACCCCAATAAGTTGTATAGGGAAACACTGATGAAGTATGTAGTAAGTTCCCAGGAGAGACCTTAGAATTTTTCCATACATTCAGTACATTCATATATTGATTCCTGCATACTTTATAATGATGAAAATAATCAAGAAGACACTTCAAGTAGTATCACAGCAGAACCAAAAGAAATTGTAGTATCAAAGGAAAATCAAAATGTCCAAATTCATGAAACATCATATAAAAAAGATGATTTAGATATCTCAATCAAGAATGATTCCACTACCCCAGATGAGAATTATGAGCATGAAATCTTGTGGCGTCTTGAATTTGATGGGTCAGTCAACAAACTAGGTGCAGGAGCTGGTGTATGGATTTATAACTTAGAAAACTATCATGTAGAGGGCCATGCATACAGACTAAACTTTAGATGTACAAACAACATGGTCGAGTATGAAGCACTTATTTTAGGTCTGAAACTAGTTAAAAGGCTAGGAGCCATCAGAGTCTCTATCATGGGAGATTCTGAGTTAGTGATCAAACAAATTAAAGCTATTTACATGACCAAGGATCTTAGGCTAGGATTTTATAGAGGAACAGTCATAGAAATACTAAGTACCTTTTCAGAAACTAAACTTGTTGTTATTCAAAGAAAACACAACATGCAAGCTCACAGCTTAGCCATGTTTGCTAGTACTCATAAGCTACCTTTTGAGCCCAACCATCAGTACACTACTGAAGTTAGGCATAGACCTTCCATTCCTGACAATTTAAATAACTATAAAGTATTTGAGAATGATCAGCAAATTAATAATTTTTTAACTTTAGATAATGAATTTGTGAATACCAACATAGGCACAGACATAGCAGCATATTTTGATTGCTTTGATAAAGTAGAAATTAACAAACTAGTATAGGATCAGATAGATATATTGCATCCCACAAAGTTTACAAAATATGATATTCAAAAATTAAAATAGATGGAAATTGATGAAGTCATTGATGATGAAACTGAAGTCATAAACCTCAAAGATAATTTCTTACCCAAGGGACTAACTCCTTTGGAGGACTTATTCAATTCAAACGATATTCCAAAAAATCCTACAATGGAACCATTGAATTCAGACATTGAGGAATGTAATATAGCATCTGAAGAGAACCCCAAAATAATAAAGCTATCAAAATCATTACCTCCCAATGAAAAACAGAAATATATGGAACTACTGAAAGAATTTTAGGATGTTTTTGCCTGGAGTTATGAGGACCTGAAATCTTATTATACTAGCATAATACAACACACTATTCCATTGAAATAAGATCAAAATCCCTTTAGACAGAAGCTTAGAAGAATTAACCTTGTTCTACTGCTTTCTGTTGAAAAGGAAATCAAAAAAATGTATGAAGCTAGGATTATTGCACCAATTAGGTTCTTAGATTGGGTTTCCAATTTAGTACCCACTAGAAAGAAAACAGGTGAAATTAGGTTGTGTGTTGATATTAGAAATTTGAATAAAGTTTCACTTAAAGATAACTATCCTCTTCCAAAAATGGATCACATATTACAAAGGGTAGTGGGTTCCTCCAGAATTTCACTTCTAGATGGGTTCTCTGGTTATAACCAAATCCTAGTCCACCCAGGTGATCAAGCAAAGACTGCATTCACAACTTCATGGGGCACTTTCATGTATGTGAAAATACCTTTTGGGTTAAGAAATGTAGGGGCCACCTTTTAAAGAGCGATGGACATAGCCTTTGCTAAAGAAATCCATGACTTCCTAGTAATTTACCTAGATGACCTCACAATATTCTATAAATCATATCAACAATGCCTGGATCATCTTAGGCAGGTCTTTATTAAATGTAGGAAATATGGAATTTCTCTCAATCCTAAAAAATATTTATTTGGTTTGGAAGAAGGCAAATTGTTAGGCCACATTATCTCCAAAGATGCTATCAGGATTGACCCAACATTAATTGAAGTTATTTTGCAGATACCCCATCCCAGGAATATCAAAGAACTTCAAGCATTTCTAGGGAAGATAAACTTTTTGAGGAGATTTATATCTAATTTAGATGAGTTAATTAGATTACTAAACAACATGTTAAAGAAGAATCGGTTATTAAATGGACTGTAGGGGCTAAAAAATCATTCAAAGATATAAAGTTAGCCTTTACGCAAACACAAGTCCCCATAAGTCCAAAGCTTGACAAAGAATTTTTCATTTTTTCTTTTGCATCTCAACATATTATTTTTGAAGTTTTACTACAAAATAATGATTAGGGATTTGAACAACCAATAGTGTTATTTAGTCAAGCTCTAAGGGATGCACCTTTAAAATATAACATAATGGAAAAATAGGCTTTTTCTTTGGTAAAAGCTATCAAATATTTCAGAGTCTATATCTTATACTCTCGCATAGTAGCTTGTGTTCCCAATGTTGTAGTTAAAGACATTCTGACACAGAATGGAGTTGATGGCAAAAGGGGAAAGTGGATAGCTACCATATTAGAGTATGACATAGAGATTAAACCTACAAAATTGATTAAAGGCCAAGGGTTGACCAAACTTATGGCTGAAACAAATTGCCAAGCCCTGGGTATAAACTTCATTGCATAAATAGATAACGAAGAGGAGATGGCGACTCCATAGATCAGCCAGGCCTTTTTAGATTCACCTTCGTATGCTGACATAATATACGTTCTACAAAATTTACAAGCTCCTCCAGGGTTGTCCAGAAGTAAAATTAGGTTTTTGAAAATGAAATCCTTGAAATTCTGCATAATTGATAATACTTTATTCTAGAAAAATCATGAAGGCATTCTGTTAAATTGTTTATTAAAGGAATAATTTCATGCAGGTGATTGTGGAGGACATCTCTACTTGAAGACAATAGATGATAAAATCCTAAGAGCTAGATTTGACTGGCGAACCCTGTTCTCTGATGTAAAAAAGTTTGTAACCCCCTGCCACAAGTGTCAGATCTTTGAAGGGAAAAGAAAACTTCTTCCTTTACCTTTGAAACTCATTTCTACTGAAAAACCTTTTCAATAGTGGGGTATAGACTTCATTGGTGAAATTCATCCCCCTTCTTATGCTCAACATAGGTGGATCTTCACTGCCACAAATTACTTTACAAAGTGGATAGAAGTTATTCCCTCTAGACAAGCCACTAATACTATCATAATAAGTTTTCTGGAGGCCAATATTATGTCCAAATTTGGTTGTCCCCAACAAAATCATCACAGATAATGTTGTAGTCTTTAAATCAAAGAGGATGATTGATTTCCACCATAAATACCATATAACCCTGGGTCACTCTATAGCCTACTATCCCTAAGGAAATGGACTTGTAGAATCCTCCAACAAAAGCCTAATGAACATTATTAAAAAATTGTTGGAAGATAATAAGAAAACATGGAATAAGAAATTAATAAATGCTTTATGGGCAGACACGTTGACCACTAAGAAATCTATTGGAACTAGTCCCTATCAGCTACTCTATGGGATGGAAGCTGTTTTCCCTTCATCATTGGGAATTCCAGTAATGAAAATACTCCAGGAATCCCAAGTTTAGCCAAATGACATTCAAAGGAGAATCAATCAGACCATCCATTTGCAACAAACCAAAGAGGAAGTATACATCAGAGACCAAGTACTGTCGGAAAAACTCAAGAAAGTTTTTGGTAAAAAACCAAGGAAGAAGACTTATATCTTGGTGATAAAGTTTTGAAGTGGGACTCCAAAAAAGAAATAAAGGGAAACATGGGAAGTTTGACTTCCTGTCGAAAGGTCCATACATTATATATGCCTTTAGAGGTAATAATGCTTACTTTCTCAAAGAATTGAATGGTGCAGAGGTAGAAGGAGGACCAGTCAATGGTCGAATGTTGAAGCACTATATTGATCCAAGTTACTAATTTTACCAGTTTCAGTCATACATACCATATCCTTCATAATGCTTAGAGTGGATTGGATGGTAAAGTTTTCAAGTTGAAACCCAAAGAGAATGCCCTGAGCTTCAAAAGTGTCACTGTCATAAATATAAATAAAACATCCAAATAAAGGAAAAATTGGAAAATAAAATCACAATCTTTCAGAAGGCCATTGATCTATAGTTCTTGACTTTCCACCAGGGAAAGCCATTCCCAAGTGGAGCCACTGTTATGCTCCTATACCAATAGGTGTCATAATTTATGATCAACTTATTTTATCTCTATAATATGTACATACCTTTGCTTTTTGCAAATGTTTTCCATATTTGTAAAAAATTAAAAAAGTTAAAAAATGTAAAGAGGGCATGTCCTAAAAGAAAAATCAAAGGACAAAAAATAATGAGAAAAGGTAAAAAATATGAAAAATCAACCCCAAGAAAGAAAAAAAGACCATGAAAGTGTGAAAGTCCAATTGCTGCTCCTATTTTACCTTTTGTACAATAAAAATTGTGTGCAACTTGTCACTTATGCTACAATCCATGGATGGTCAAACAGTGTAAACTTGTCTATTTCATGTTTTGAATTTCTTGTTTATAGATAGAGAATAAAATCTGACCAAACTATTTAATCTTTGCAAATAAGTAGATAGGTAGAGTTAATGAAAGGAGCTCAACAGTTTAATCTGAGCCCTTGGATGTAATAAGGATAGACATAGATAGCTTTCCATTGTAAAATAAAAGAAAAGTTTGATAAGGGTTTCCCAGTTCAAGTGCACCCTAATAAAAAGTAGAAAAGATCGTAGGATGTGTAGGTGGGCAAGTAGATGAATGGTTGCAGAATTATGTATGATGAATGTTTAGTTAAAACTATTATCATTTACTTTCATCATCATATTGCTTTAAAACTATGGATAACAAGGAGACATTTACAAATTCAGGTGAATAATTTCCTCATTCATTTTACCCCTTATTTCACTAATTTCCCACAAATAACAATCTAAGTACCTAAAGCCTTAAGTTAAAGGGGCTCAGAGCATTTCTCTGACTTCTGGAGGGACTAGACCCTTGGCCCAATAACTTATAGGTTCCAAGTGCCAAAGCCCCTTATCAACATTCACCCCCTCCATAATTCATTCATTTTCCCTAAAAACCCCCTTTTTCTAAGGTAAAATCACTGTTTGCTTGGGAAAAGTAATTACCCCCATATAAAAACCCCAAATGCGCTTAAGCCTAAGTTATGATGTTTAAATGCGAAAATGTCAATATATTTCAAAAGCATTTTACTTAGCTCGTTTCCATTTGCATTTTCATATTAACATCTAATTTTATTTATGTATTTAAATCCCGAAAATACACCCCTTTCCCATATATATTATTAAAATTCCATATGTTAATATCCCGCCCCGATGGTTTGAAATATAAACCATAATAAAATAATTAGATGGATTAATTAATCGATCTGTGATTAATTAAGAGCCATAACACTCCGTCGCGTTAAAAGGGATTAATTAATCAAATTGTGATTGATTAATAACCTTCCTCCAATCAAATCACTCCCGACATTATTAAATCTCCCTAATCCATAATTATTATCCCGTCCATCCCCTCCATTAATTCCTGATCAAATCATTGCCCCTACCACTGTACGATCCGACCCCTTTAGATGTAACGGCTCACGCTTATATCGGGCAGCCCTCAATGCCGACCTTTACCCACCCGATGTAGGTGGTCTTACTATTCATCACGTCGCTATGTGTTTCCTGATGAATGGCATCGAGTAGACCTCCCACAATACCACCAAGCTCTCAAAAATAGTGTGATAGATTGCACCTACTGCCTCCGTTTACCACCTCCACTAAACGATAAAACATCACCTCCGCTAGTTGTCGCTAACTGTCGATTTCCATTATACCTACCAAAACATTGAATTTGCAAATAAAACTAAAAATACTCATTATTTTTGTTTCACTAAGAAAAGAACCTTATGTTCTCCATGCACAAGTAGAGTACATTCAAACTGTCACCCTGCTTCCAACTGTCAACCTCTAGAAGCCGTTGAAATTCATATTACCATTGCAGACCCGTGCACTCCCTCCGAAAAGTGCACCAGTGCCATTTGTCCCTTCATACACACAAAACTAGGTATTCACCCCTTCTTCAACTAAGAAAGAATATTTTCATACTGAACCTGAGCTAAATTGGTGAAAAAATTAAGTAATTTTAGTAAAGTTACGTTGTTTGACAGTCTTGAAACTCTCTGACATGACCAAGTTTTCCATAGTTCTCTAAAATTCTCCACCCTTGTCCTTGTATCCACAAGAACCAAGGATGGATGGCCCAGTCTCCTTAAATGTCATGCCAGTTACCACTCCCCACAGAGATATAGACCATCTTCCCCTGGCTAATAAAGATTTTCAGATAAAAGACCTCACCTTGGACGAAACCCCTCTAAAATTGTATTGCAGATATTGAGACAATTATTTGAATCATGCAGATAAGATAGCCCTCTGGGAATCAAACCTGCCCAAATACCAACTCCCTAGTTTTCATGTCTTTCCAGAAATTATTCACTATTGTCATGCAAACTATGACCCTATCATGAGAGCTGTAATATCCCCAGACTAGAAAGTCCTATTCACTATCACTCCTGAATCCATAAATGAAATGTTACAGTTACAACTGGTTCAAGATCTCACCCGCCTTACCATTATTGATTTTCTTGAAATATTCTCTAAGCTATCTAGTTCTAGAAGTACCCAAATCCTCCAAACATTCATTGTTGAAGAAAAGTACATGCCAAAAGACCCCACTCCTTATGTGTCAGTTGTCTTTTTTGAGCTAGGAAAATATATCACAACAATGATATCATGCATTTTAGGTTTTACCACTAATGAATATGTAGATGAGATTGTTTTTTCCTACACATCTATTTTTACCCCTGGTCAACCTCCTGCAGTCAAGTTTTATTATGCAAAATTCATCACAGATAAAATGCATGATCAGTTTATGAGATTAGAAAATGAAAGAGTGTTCAAATATTCATCAGTCGTGTATCATTTGTTTCTCTACTACCAAACTGATTAGTTTCCCTTCTCTATCCAAAAACTTGATACTAAAGGGAATCCTAGATCTGTCATCTTCTGGACCTCTGTATTCCATAGGTCAAGTTCTTCTCACTATCCATACATAGATTTTAGTGACCTATTTGTACATCCAGTGACTACAATGTTATTAGGAAGTCCCCCTCCCAGAATCAATGCAGACATTAAGAGGGTTCTCCAACTGTCCAAACAATACAAAGTAAGGGATTGGTACTTGTACCAAAACCATACTAAAATCAGAATTTATGGGTGTGAGCTGCCTCCTTACAAATTAACTAGATATCTCCCCATTTGATTATTTGCTCTGGAGTACTATAGGCAAATGATCAATTCTGATGAGATTCACTTTGTCAAAACCAAGAAGAAGGCCCATCTAAGAATAAAAGATCATCTAGGCCCATTTATTTTCAATAATAGAGAAGCAGGAAAAGAGGCAGATGAAATCCTCCAAAGATTGAGATTAAAAAAGAGTTTCATCTGGGCCTATGACCCCCACAACTTCATTTGTAATAGAAGGAAGAAACATAAGCTATCTCCTTATATCCACCATAGGATCCCAGAAATTGAACAATATACCAATCAATCTGAATGGGTGGAAGGCACTCTGGTAGATCAAGATAGCACACAAGTTGCAGTTGACAATGTATTGGTGGATTTAGAAAGAAGGCTTGATGAAGATTCATTTGTACAGGTTCCAAGAGAAACTTCATCACAAAGGCAGTCACAGAAACACAGTGGACAAACTTCGAAGCAAGAAGTGCCATCAAGCCAACCAGGATCATCAAAACAACAGGAGCTATCAGAACAACAGGAATCTGAACAGCCAGAAATCTCAAAGGAGCTTTCTCAACCTAAACAAATCATGAGCAATCCTCTTATTTTGCAGACTCCTCTCAATGAGGAAAGAAACCTTAAAAGAGACAGAGAGGAGGCCACTCCTTCTAACAGGCCTATTGATCAAACTTTTGCTAAAAGGCAAAGGTTAAACCCATATGCAAAACAAGAGTACATTGAGGAAATAGCAGGCCACACAGCGGTAGAAAGGATAGAAAGCGGGCACACTATCCCTTTAGGAGGTTCACCATCCACCTCACAGTTCCAGGTATTAGAAAGATAATAGAGCACCAAGGTATCTTCCTTCAGGGCTTCTTTTAGTCAGAGCCTGGATATTAAAGAAAAAGGTAAAGAAATCAAAGCAAGGAATGAAAGTTTAAAACTGCAAAGCTATGCCCATTATTTGAAGATGGCCCCAACAAACCATACAAGTCTAATGTTAGCCTTTGATACAAAGGAAGGAAAGATGCAGATGAGCTTCCTCAAGCCAACTGTGCAATAGCCAAGATCCATGGCTGATTATTTAAAGACTGATTTTGAAGTTTTGGTAAAGGATATTCATCCTATTGACCAAATAGAACTACAAAAACAAACCAGTGAGATGGTATATTCTACATTGACTAATAAGGCCATCATAGGACATCAATTGCAGAACTCATTAAACAATACCTCTACACAGCTACAACTGGAAAAAGCCTCCTTTAAGGCTAAAGACACCAAGATAAAAACTTTAGAAGATTTGGTGATAGAGTTGGGACATGACCCAAGGATGTCAAAGCAACAGAACAGTTGATTAAAAAGAAAAATGATGATATAGCTGCATTGAAGAAGTAGCTTAAGATCCCTCCTCTCCACCATCCACAAGTTGCAAAAGTTATAGAGAGGCAAAAAGAGGAAGAACTTATGGACCTAGTCCTTAAGTTAAATGATCAGTTAAAATAAAATAAGAAAGAGTTGGAGAAATCAATACAGTCTAAGCAGAGTGAGTTGGCCACTGCTCCTCAGACTGTTATACCTACAGTTTCTACAGTAGTACCCTCCACTCTGGCAATTCCTTGGCACCAGCACTTCCACCAGTGACAACATTACTAGTAGTAGGGACTATTTCAACCATAGGTGCATCAACGAGTATAGGGACATTAGCAGAAAAAATAGGTGAATTGATTAAATCCATGGAAAAAATGAGTATTCAAGCCATAGAATTGAAAAAGCTCAGAGAACAAATGGCAAGTTTGGAAACAGACTATGAGCTTGCCAAAATTTAGAATAAATAAGAAGAATGAAAAAACAAAAGGATGGAGGAAAGAATCAGAGTCCTGGAGAAGGATTTGACATTAGAAATACCATTGGGAGACATGAAAAATATATTATGGGCCAATATCATTGATTCCATCAATGATATTTGGCCTTTTATCTAGGTAATCTTTGAACAGACTGAATTAATTAAAGTAGCTATGGAAGCTATACAGAAGACTAAAGAAGAACTTCGAGATAAACCTGAAGAGGAAAATTAGTTGATTGATTTTTTAAAAAGTGAAAACAGGTACCAGCTGGACAAGTTAGAGATTGAGGATAGAACGGCTACTATTATTGAAATAAAGAAAGTTCTTACTAAAGGGAACTTAATTCTTAATTTAGAGAAAAGGTGTGAGAGTATTCAGGCAGACATAGATAGCTTCATGTTGAAATATGGAATTTTAGACGAGAAAGGCCTTCCTAGCCCACTGGTTATACATGAAAAATTAATGACACAAGAAGACTATATTGAGAGATTAGATAAATAGGCCAATAGTCAAGCAAATTATTCAGGAGTAAAAGCATTACCTACAGGAAAGGTACTTTATGATGGTCTGGAGAATCAATTCTACTTAGAGCATGAAGTAAAACATCTATTCACCAACAAACCCAATTTTCCTAATTACACAGAAGCTGATGAAGTTTACAGGAAGATGATCATGGTGAAATTAGCAAATAACGAATGGCGGATCAATTTGATTGACTTACTTTAAAGTAACTATGTTAAATCTTTCGAGTAAAAAAAGTTTACTATGGTAAAGCCTGGTAATAGAGGATGAAAGGATGAAATAGCATAGGTAAAGAGTATCAGTAGGTAAAGAGTATCAATAGGTGAAGATAAGCGTGAATCTAGCACATAACAACCAAGGCAACTGCAAGAGCCAAATCCGAATTCCAGCAACCAGCACATTCACAAATAAAGGGACAACAAGCAAATAGATTTGCATTTGTCTCTATCTTTGTGTTGAAGATATTTTTTATTTCCTAGATTAATTCTCATATAGTTATGAGATATTTTGTATAAATACTTCACAAGATGAAGTAATTAGGGTGGATTAAAAAAGCATTTCTATAGACTTCTTGTTTTGAGCTAAAGGAGTGATTGTAATCAAGGCTGGACTAGTTTACTGGATTAAATAAAGCTGAGGAAATTTCACTGGATTCATGTGCACTGTCGGAAACAAATAAGTATCATTTCTCTAAGTTTGATTATTGTTTTCCTTTATGTTATGAAATATCACATGTGTTTATGATAATTCTTAAAAGCAAACAAGGAATAATATCATTAGAATTAGCTTAAGTGCTCTCTGTTTTAACTGTTTGCTTCTTTAATGTTTTCTACTAAAATGCTTAAGTCTGGGAATTCTTAGTTTCTCCCTTGCTTCTGTAATTCATTCCCTCTATTGGCCTCTAGTACAGGATTCTTAATTTCCCTTGCTATTTGCCAATCCTCCTTTCTTCATCTTAATCCCTATCAAGGATTCTTCATTTCTCTTGGCCCTGGTTAAGATTTTCATCGATTGAGACCTTCAGATTTGTCCTTGCTGTGTTATCATGCCTTGTGAACTCTTACCTCGGTTATTAACCAAATCCTGTTAAACCTTTCCTACTTGACTCCATAGCCCAATGGCTTGAATACCTGCTCTGCCCATCTATTTCCTTAATTCCACCAAACAAATCAAAACAAATTCCTTAAGCACCAATAACTAACCTAATATCATATCAAAACAAAGTTAAATCTTAAAGAGAGGGTCCTCTCTGGACTTAGGTGGGCTAGAACTTGACTCTAAAAGATTGGTTTGTGGTTACCTTGGGCCATTCCTTCTTTAATAACTTCTAAGGAAAAAACCTGATTGATAACATCGGTAAAAACCCATGTAGCATAGGCTACAGTCTCACCCGAGGCAGTATTGGGGGATGATGGAACTAGTTTTCTGTATCCAAAGGACTATGTGATGTGTTTCTATTACTCTTAGGGCTTTATTCTGACCTTCACGAACCCTAACCCTTAAAACCCAGAAGTTACAGTAACTACTAGATAACAGATTCAAACTCTTCATTGATTGTTCTAAACATTCATAACAACATGTAAAAAAACATATCTACTCTTTCACACATCTACTAAGTACTTTTCATGAATTGAAAAAATAGATCAATAATACAGTAAATTCAGAAATACGCAATAGTACATAAATATGAAGATAATGCTCCAAAAAAGCTTTTATTATGCTTAGATTTTCAACTATAGACTTTCATCCCTGCGCACATAGTTGCAAGGGCCCACACACTCAGCTATAAACTTACCAAGGTCTCTCCACACACAGTTGCAGGAGCCTTCCACTTCACTTAAGTATAGAAAATAGACCTCTCTTATATCATTCACCCATAGACTCATTCTCTTTTCTTTAATGACTCTCTATGACTCCTTTTTATATCATTTTCTATTTTACAATACCATGGTCCGTGAACCATGGGTGGGACAATAAACAACTTAACTTCTAACCAACTAAGGGGCTTTGACCTTGCTAAAGCCCCTTTTGACTCCTATCGACCTGTGTACTCCGCTCCTCAAAATGCAAAGACTTTACAATACCTTTTACAAAATTGACCCCACGGGACCTTGTCCCAATAGCAGTACTAAGGACTACATTGACACTCTATCAATATCAGTGCTCATTCTATCAGATTCACAATTTTACATTAAGAAGTATTCCACTATCACTTGGCATACCATCAAGGATGCATTCACTATGACAGAGTCCAAAGAATATTTGGAGGATAGATAAGCTTATATCGACATTTAATGACAGGGTTTCATAGGGTTTCTTGCAAATTCTAAGTTTCACCATGTGCATATGTTATTAGATGGATTTTCCAGGGCCTAGCCAAGAAGAGCATGTTATTGAATAGTGAAGTAAACCTGGCCTTTCGAGGAGCTGCAAAAGAAAATACATATTCCTTGATGACAGAAAATCGACAAACATCTAAAGATATGAATGTTGTAAGTCAACAAGTAGAACATCTCCAAGCTAAGCTCAAACAATTATCTTCCACAGATTATTATTTGAAAGAACTTCAAGAAACAATATATGGTGAAATTCATGCATTGGGAGACACAATGAGGTAGCTTTATGAGGAGATGATCACCTTGCATAAGGAAATGGTTACCTTGCATGATATGAAAATAGGTCACAAGAAAATTAAAAAAATCTCAAATTAATCCATGCACCCATCATCGTGATCCAAGAATGGGGTGGTAAGTCCAGTGACACACCTACGGAGTTGGCTAGAAAGATAAGGCAAGAAGAAAAATTGGATAAGGTTTAGGTCAGAATGCTCATCTAGAGTAACAAACAACTTGACACTTTTGTGGCCAACATAACAGATTCTATGCACGATTGTACTATAGTTTGGATGCTTTGGTTAGAACACACAATATCCCTTCAGTTGGACCATTTGTAGAGGCAAAGGGAGGACACATCATCAAGTAGGAAATTGAAGAGTTTTTGGATAGTTTAAAGTAGGTCACAACCATGGACATCTTGATGCATCAATATTGGCATCCATATGTCCTTAGTTTTCGACTTCCATCACCGTGAACACTACTCCAATTTTATCATTAAGAAAGCCGTTAAGATTGAAAATCATCCTAACAACTTTAATTGGGAATATGGGTACCCATTAAGCCATTATTGGAAGCCAACTGTCTATTTCTTATCCTCTAAATCATGTCCCTCTAATATAAATTCCAACCCATCTTAACTTGCCCCCCTTCCCCCTTCCACCCTCTCTCCTCATTTTCATCTCTCTCACCTTTTACTAACCCTTCTCATCCCTTTCTTTCTTTATTTTTTTCCCTCTTGTTCATTTAGCTGTTTTTTTTCTTCAAAAAAAATTCCAACCCCCTTTACCTTTTATAATTACATTTTATACATTATTTCTTAATTAATTAATCTTAATCCTTATTATTCTATATATCTATTTTTTTATCTTTAATATTCTTACCTTAATCAAAAGAATTTAAATTTTAATTATTTAATACTACCTTAACTCTATATTTACTTAGTCTATTTAGACCAAATCAAAATCATTTTTGAAATTTTTTATTATAATATATTCTAAATTTTTCCCTTTACTAAATATAATAATTTTTTCCCCGATGGAGGTGTACTTCACGATGGCCACTTGGCAGTTGAACTTCCACAGGTGCTCATTTGGTCTCCATGCACATTGTTACCTCACCATGACGAACTAGACTAGCTCTAAATGGCTGTGAGTGAAAACCGTACTCACATGCTTAGTCGATAAATACAGGACCTACAATGGTAGTTCCTTCAGTTTTTTATTTCAGGAGATGAATTTGGGTTGCACGGAGAATAGTGGAGTTGAGTACCAAGATGCCTCATCAAGGTCAAGACCTCAAGTGAGAAAAGAGGTAGCTGCTTGGGATTGTTGGGGATGGTGTGATACTAAAGTCTGGGATTGTCCATGGGACCCTGAAATGCAAATCATTACAATTTACGCTCAAGGGATGAAAAGTGTGTGGATATGTAGGAATGTGTATGATGATCAGGGTAAGGTCATTCCCATATACTTCTATTTTTGCTCTCATAATTGTGATGACTAGCTAACTTATTATTGGGCTTGACCTGGTTTATGGGTCCTTCTGGTCCATGATTTTTATTGCAATTTAAGCGAGGGGGTTGTCCTAGGATGCAATACACTCCTCTAGGGGCCTGAAAGCTTGCCTCAATGAAAGGTGAAAAGTTAGTGTGTGGGATTTCAGATGCCCAGGGGTAGGCGCCTTTTCATTTTCTAGTCTAGGGTGTAGAGGAAGGTGCCCCAAATAGTCGCAACCTGGGCCTGATTCTAAACAAAATTTATATATGTTTTTGTGCATGGTATTGGGCTTGTTGGGATAGGGTCCCTAAGGTTAGTTTTGGGGTTAGTTAACCAAAATTTTGTAAATTTTTTGTAGAAATATGTAAAGTCTCCACAAAATGTGAATGTGGAGCACACAACTAGATAGGAGTCAAAGGGATTTAGCCCCTTGTTTGGATAAGTAAATAGGTTTGTTTTGAGACTCACCCATGGTTCGTGGACCATGGTATTGTATTGAAGAGAGCTATATATAGTTGAGTCATAGCGAGTCTAAAGGGTAGCGAAGATAAAGAAACTTAAGATAGAGATCTTTTTGGGTAATTGCTAAGGCAAGAAGGCTCTACTTCTTGTACTCAGGTGAAAAGGGAAGGCTCCTACAGCTAAGTGCGTAGGAGGCCTTGGTAAGTTCACAGCTAAGTGCACAGATTCTTGCAGCTGAGTGCACAGGGTGAAAGAGTCTATAATCTAAACGTTGAAGATGAATAAAGACTCATTTTGAAGAATTATCTTGCAGTCTGAGCATTATTGGTGATTTTATTTATGTTATGATATGTCGCTTTATAATATTTTTTTTATGGAATAATTAATAAATGTTGTGCAAAAATACTTAATCTATCTTATTTGTGCATGACTTAAGTAATTATCTATTTTCACAAAGATAAGGGTTATTTTTGTTATAATTTCTAATGAATTGGAGAGATTTTCGTAAAGGCATATCTAGGGTTATTGATTAATGCACGAAAGTGGATAACTTGTTTGTTTAGGGACTGCAAAGACTGGTTGTAGACCTTCACGAAGGTCTAGAAGCCATTTGACTCGATTTACTGTATCAGACCATAGAAGACTACCAATCTACATGAAGGCAGATTTGAGCTATAAGAGTCTAATCCCACTTATCACATTGTCTCTAGATGTATAAACCTGGTTCTAGAATTCCCCAATATTGCTTCGGGTGAGACTTCATCCTACACTATGTAGGTTGTTACCGAAAGGGCCAACAATTAGGGTTTTTTTGGTTGGCGCGAAAAACTCTAAAACCTAGGGGTATTACAAACTTTTCATCCCTTGAGCAGAAATTGTAGGTAGGAAGCCGAAAAGGCACCCCAATGATTCACGTTCTAGGCTCCTATGGACAATCCCAGACTTCAGTATCACACCACCCCTAGAAATCCTAGGCGACTACCTCTTTTCTCACCTGAGGTCTTGAACCCAGTGAGTGTTGGGTAGTGTTATATTCTTTGCATGACTAGCCCAT